>SJJU01000476.1:106963-121158 GCA_012932125.1 Conopomorpha cramerella | reverse complement strand
CATACTGCTACAGGTTAGCCCCCAGCTATCGGAAGCACAGCATGGATTCAGGCCTGCGCGTAGCACAACCAGCAATCTTCTGAGCTACTTGAGGAGTGTATCGCCGGTAGTGGACGGCGGGGGGCAAGTCGATGCAGCGTATTTTGACTTCAAAAAAGCGTTCGACTTAGTTGACAACGACGTGTTACTTCGTAAGCTGGCTGCTGTCGGCTGCTCTCCTCATTTGTTAAGGTTCTTTGCGGATTATATGTCAAACAGATCTCAGTATGTGGAATGTGCAGGTTTCTGTTCGGATGAGTACTTTACTAGGTCAGGTGTAAGTCAAGGAAGTAATTTGGGTCCATTAGAATTTATAATAATGATTAATGACTTACCTGATGTAGTAGAGCATTCGAATTGCTTATTATTTGCAGATGACCTAAAGCTTTCTCTATCAATACGAGACCGAGATGATTGCAGAAAGCTTCAAGAGGACATTAATAGAGTAATAGAGTGGAGTAGAAGTAATAAGCTAGACTTTAATGTCCAAAAATGTGTGCAAATTACTTTTACTCGGAAGTTAACACCCATTGTCCACAGCTACGATGTAAATGGTACAAAAATGAAGCAGGTCTCAGAAGTGAGGGATTTAGGAGTTCATCTGAAATCAGACCTTTGTTTCCGGGAATATATCATCGGGATCTGTAAAAAGGCTTACAGAAACCTGGGGTTTATTCTACGTCGGTCTAGAGAATTCTCAAATATAAATGTTGTGATTGCTCTCTATAATGCATTGGTGAGGAGTCAACTCGAATGGAACGCGGTCATATGGGCTCCACATGAAATTAAATATAATTTGATGTTGGAGCGCATCCAGAATAAATTTATGAGGTACATGTATTTTAGATTGTACGGTGTGTACCCGTATTACCCCCTCATGTATCCCACTCTGTTCGTGCTGGGTATGGTGGGATACAATAAGCTGCAAGTGAGGCGAGACTTTGCCCTGGTGTGTCACGTGTACAAGGTGTTGGTGGGTCGGGTGCGGCACGCGGACGTGCTGTGCGAGCTGTGCCTGGCGGTGCCGATGCCGGGGCCGCGCCGCCGCCGCCGCGCGCCGCTGCTGCGGGTGCCGCGCGGCCGCACAGCGCTCGTCAACCGCGCGCCCCTCACTCGCGCCATACACGCGCTCAACATCATTACGGAGAGCATTGATCCATTTGTTTGTACTCTGAGTGAATTCGCCAGGGTAGCTTTTCATGTTCTGTGCTATAGTAGCTTAGATATGTAAACATTATTAGTTTAAATTGTGTTAGTTATAAGTTATATTGTTATTTTATTCTCCGTTGTCGTAATTATAAGTTAGATTTTCGTTAATGTTTTGTAAATAACTAGGTATTAGTATATTATATTATATTATGTAAGTAAGATAGACTTTTCCGTCGAATTAGGGCAACCTGTAATGACGGTAAAAGTGTTTGTAAATAAATAAAAGATAATGCTCAAATCTGTACCTGTTTATGTTTAACATTCTTCTGTTGAAGTTTTATAACCCATTCGAGAGCTTGTCCCAGAGATACAGGTGTCTCATTGTAGTAGTTGAAGTCTACCGCATGTGAGAGATAGGACGTCGCATCTAGAAGACGGTTAAACTCACGTTCCACCTGAAATTTATGAGAAAAATTGCATATGTCAATACAATAGGATGTACAAACTAATAAATACGGACTAAGGACTTGTCCTCTACAAGAGTAGCCACCCTGCAGTTGTGTAAGAAACCAAGGTTCTCTTTGGTTCTTGACCAAATCATTCGGGAGATCCACTCTTGTTCGCTTAGCTAGTGGGGTCCTCTTCTTTTTTTCGAAGGTAGGAGAATTATTATGCCAGTACCTACAAAGTTCGCCGTGTTAACTTATGTTTTATTTGTTAAACATATTTATACCCAGAGTTCACTAAGCGCATTTGTAAAGAAAATATCGGGGACAAATCGTATTTATAGCATTCCACACAGTATGTTTCTTTCCTCACAATTTTTTCTTCCATAGTAAGAGAGTCAAAAAGAGATCCACAGGTACAGATGTAGGAAAGCACGACTCGATACCACAATTTAAACGATTGTAACTCAATATGGACGAAAACTAGTCTGGGAAACGGGCGTATACCTATGTGTGGACTACACACATACGTATATTATTAATAGTAATTTTACCGTATTTTAGTTTAGAAATTATCAAGTAAAACTCCTCAAAATAACCTATAGTGTGTCCGAGGAACGATTTGACATTTCGTAACTTGTAATTTTTCGAAAATACCTTATTTGAAATTATATCTCTATCGTTGAAAACCCTGCAACATTATTTCACAAAGTGACAGAGCGATCGGTCAAACCGTTCATCGAATTAACAAAACAGACTCTAAGGACAACAATACAAAAGCACTAGTTATACAAATGCTCACATTCCGTCATGCATATTGAACCAATGCGAAAAGTAATAACACTTCGTCGACAGACATGAACCCCTTACTTACAAAAATATTTAAACAATTGATTAGCCAATTCATCGTGTTTCTATCTTAGGAAAATACTTGTTAAACATGACTATAGAGAAGGTGACAGGAACACTGCTTAACATTTTCGAGGGTCACTGCGCCTGTCGACATCATAATGAAAATTATAGTCTCAAAATTTGTGTGTCCACGAAACTGTTAAGCCTACGCCACAGCTACGCAAATAGTTCGCTTCAAGCGTGATCTGATGTCATGCAAATGTTACAGAGGACCTTTCGGGCACATCGATCGCCCTGTGCACGCCATCTCGAACGTAATAGGGAAGAAAAAACAAATGTAAATGCAGATGGCGCTTCTTACGCTTGACCCATATGACAATGACGCATGCAAGTTAATTTGACACATTGAAGTTGTATAGTCCGTTCATTAATTGAACGAAATGACACTACGTATCTTGTAAGGATATTAGATTTACCGGAAAATACATCAACTGGGTAGGAGATTATACATTGAAATTAATTTAATTATAATAATAATAGTTTTAATTCGTTCCATTATGAAATATCATATCTATTGTTGAAATTCAACTCCAATTCGCGCAATATAACTTCGCAAAGTAAGCGATCCGTCTGTCAAATCGTTCGGCGAATTAATAAACAGCATATTGTGCGTTTTTTGGTCAAGCGAAACTAGCGCCATTAGTGCATGAGTTTCCTTCTCAACTTCATAGCGTTGATTTGGACTAGGCTAATCAACTATTATTATTTTTTTATAAGTAACTTTGTTTAAATCTTGCCAAAGAAAATAAGATAAATATTACCATGCACAGTTTGTTATTCGGATTGTGAACTCAAACAAAATATGCAAAACTTACTGGACAGGAAGAAACACAAAATGCCTGCCATGAAGGTCGGTATTTCTCTAAAAATCATTAAAGGAAACATATTAGTAGCACAATATGTACAAATAAATAAATACTAGCATAATATATTGTTTTCACGCGTGTTATTGTATTGAAGTGTGGTTGTTGTTTAGACAGGTAGCTACCGTTGATAACAACCCACATTTCCTATAGAGGACTCAACGTAGCAGTTAGTGCCCTAGGTCACTAAATAGGGAAATGTTATTTTATATTTGGAGCAACATATTTACTCACATCGATCTATCCATAACCTGTAAGTCATTTTTGAAAGAAAATCCTTTTGAATCGCTATGATGAGTAGAACTAATACTAAAAAACCGAGACATAGAGATTAATAAGAAGATTTTTTTCCATGCAAACAAAGGTCATTATCACAATACCATCGTGAACTGTCCAATTAAGCAAATCGAAACGCCAAAAATCAAATCCATGCTCAATAATGAAAAAAACTGTACCATTTCATCCTTATGCTTAGGCACTTGGTTTCCGGTGGCCTCGTACAGTGGACATTTCTGTTTTATCTTATGGAGCTCCATGTTCATCTGAACCGCTAGCGTCGTGACGGGGTTACCGCCCAGTCCCGTTACAACCATAGCGCCTGGAAAATGGAAACAGCAATGTAAACTCTCTCTTCTTAGAATGCACACTGTTTAAAGTTTCATAGTACACTTAGTCATTATACACTTTACTTGACAGACCCCAGATCCGTTTTTGAGTGCACGATTGAGAAAGTGGATGAGTTTGTACATTTGGGATCGCTGTTCACAAGTGAGGGAAAGTTTGACAAAGATATTGAAAGAAGAGTGAGAGCGGGTAATAAGGTTAACAGTGCCCTTCGCAGTGTTACGGAGAGCCGATTCATGTCGAAAAAAGGCAAGATTGGCTGTCCATAAAGTTGTACGGGAGTAAAAGTTGGGTATGGCAGAAGAAGCATAAAAGTAAAGTCAATGCCGTAGAAATGCGGTCATTGCGGACCATGAAAGGCGTGACATTGAATGACAGGATAAGGAATAGTGTGATAAGAGAAAGTTGCTGTTTGAACGAAGATGTAGTGACCAAGATTGAAAAGGGCATGCTTCGGTGGATTGGGCATATGGAGAGAATGGACGAAAGTCGATTGACGAAAGAGATTTATATGGGTGATGTAATGGGCCGGCTGAGCAAAGGTCGCCCCAGAAGGACATACATCGACCAGATTGGTGATGTCCTGGCGGAAGGAGGCAGGACAAGTACTCGAAACCGGAGGTCATGTATGAAAAGAGAGAGAATGTATGAATATAGATGAAGCGAAAGGGGTTGTCTCTGTCTACCCCTCTGGGAGACAGGCGTGAAGTGATGTATGTATGTATGTACCCCAGATCCATGTTCCTGTCGTTAATGTCACATTTGTGTATGAAGGCTTCGACGTAGACATCATGGCCATGGAACAAGAGTAAGTATCATTTTTTTCCAATCCCTGGATTACATGGTCAGACCACCAGTTATTATTGTAGACTTTTTTTTACTTGCTTTGTCAATCAAACCTTACATAAACTCTGTGAGATTGAATGCATACGTGATAATCGCGTTATATACATTGCTGTAAACTTAGGTAAAATGTTTACAGCAAACTCACCCAAATCGGCGACATAGGGCCCCTTTCTGTAGGTGACGATGCGACCCCCGACGCGGTCGCGGCTCTCGAGCAGCACCACCTCGCAGCCGAACGATTGCAGCTGACGCGCCGCCGCCAAACCCGACACACCTTAACAACATACACATGCTTTTTTTTTCTTTTTGTTATTGTGAGGCTCTACAGGGTCTTGTTGTGCCCAGTATCACTGCGACTGCGTGTAGTTAATAATGTATAGTTCAGTATCAATTTTAAGCGCATTTATATTATCACATATTGGTGGTGAATCTCAGTATCAAAAATGTACTTACTTTTAAGTACTTAAAACTCTACTTTTAAAACTCTTTTAAGTATTTACTCTTACTTAAAAGTAAGTACATTTTTGATACTGAGATTCACCACCAAATTGATAAAAATATATGTTTTCCCAGATGTGTGGATCGTTTGTGCATCAGAGGTCCACACTCACTCAGAAGGTGTATGGGAGTTTCATCTGCCTCATTGCAGAAGCGACACACGTTTGTGTTTCGGATGCCCATTTTACACATGTCAAACAACAATGTCCCTCAAGGTTCACATCAGAATGCGTAGATTGTGTCTACTTAACTCGATGGCATCTCTTGCTGACTTGTTGTTATAGGCCTCTGCATGTGCCTGCATATGCCTGTTGACGAGGCTTTTTGCTAGTGGTCCATCTGATTACGACAGTTTTGACATTTGCTAGTTGATTGAGTATGTTCACATAGTTTTCAACCAGTCTAGAGCAAATCGTCCTAGAGTCTAACGCCCTGATAGCAGCCAGGCTGTCTGTGTGAATATATTTTATAATGTTGTTTTTATTAGAGTAGTGTCTAAACGGCCTAACTTCCATAGATTATAAGGTATGCAGTCAGCCTAAGCTAGACGAAAAAAATGTAAATAGAAAATTGTTCCAAAAAACTGTCATACGTGAGAGCACAAAATAAATTGTTTTTTTTTTAATCACTATGAAGAAGCGTTTGACCACCATATTGTTGTTTTTATTAACAGTTTTTTGGTTGGAGTTATATGTTTAATTCCGCACATTTGACAATGGCGTATACCTCTGCCTGAAAAATGGTGGCGTAAACTCCCATAAATATTCCCACTTCCTACATCTACTGTGAAAAATCTTTTAAAATTGTAGACAGGGTTCATGGCATCAGAGATCATGTTCATGATTGGCGTTTTCAACACAGAGTCCTAAATGGTCTTCAGTTCATGTTTACAGTCATTTCATATTAGCCCTGGTGGCAAGTCTATAGACGCTTGACTTTGCCTCACTGCGCTAGTGTGTGTGCAGTGGAGACAGGCCAAGGAGTGCACATTACATAGTTTGTTATAGGTAAGCAATAGACAGCCCAGTATGCAAGGGAGGAGCGCCAGTAGGGAAAGTGGCAGCTAACCGTAAAAAAATATAAATACCTGTACACAACAGAGTACTACAATTAAGATAAATCTTGGAATTACTTAATACTTTTGACTACACACTTATAAGTAGTATTGTTTGCATATAGTTAGTTTGAGCATTAACCACAATGTGCCAAACAGTGTTCCTACTTTACATGCTTAAGTTACTCTAACCACCAGACGTCGCTGTTTCTGGTCATAAGATCTTTAAGCCATTGTATGGTAAAGAAAACTAGAGCCTATGGCAGGTTTATATTTTATTTTTTAAATTAAACTAAATATCACACATCTGTCTCTTGTGAGTTTAGAAACACTTACCAATCCTCTCTCCCTCCTCGCTCCAACACCAATTTTTTACCTGATGGTATCAAAAAACTGACTACACAAGAATTATATTGATGATTATAATTACCTGCTCCAATGATGATCACCTTAGGCCTAGACTTGCCTTTAGGTGGAGATGGTATTGGTGTCAATCGCTCATAAATGCCAAAATTGATAAAACCATGGCGTTCAAGAAATGCATGTGTGCGAGTAATTAATGCTGTATCACTGCTGTAAGGCGACTGAAAATATAATAAAATTCATTAATACATCAAAAGACAGAGAAGTACTTTTATTTTATTTGTTTGGTTGAAGTGCTAATCTCAGAAATAACTTAAAATGTTAAAATTCTTTCCATGTGAGTTAGCCCAGTTATCCAGGAAAGTTATAGGCTATAAACATCATGCTTAGACTAATACCAGCAGAGTACCATCCAAAGTGTCCCCAAAAGGATTTAGGTCTAGAAGTACATGAATTGTATACTGCAACTGACATTTGTATTGGGCATCATGAAAAGAAAGGCCTTTCAAAGAATGAGAAGATACTTAGTTAAAGAAGTGTTTAACAATCTGATAATTAGTAATGAAAGTAGAATATACAAAATAGAGAGCCAGTTTATTCTAAACTACTTACTTCCATTTTTTGCAATACATGTTCATTGATAAGTTGTTTCTTGGGATCTTCAAACCACATCTTCAGTATTCTGTTTCTAATTTGTATATAGGCAAATGTAGAGGGTCCTTGTAGATCTGAGAAACATTCAGCTTCCAGAGATGACATTTTATCGTATGGTAGTCTAGATTGAAATGCAGCCCCTTCAAGACTGGAAATAAAAGAAAAAAAAATAAGTTTTAACATTATCTGCCAGAGTGTATTAGGCAGGGTGTAATATTCCTTGTAGATAATAATATGTACTCATATAAGTAAATGTTTGTTACTGTATCTGAATTTTTCTGTAAGGATGTAAGAATGCTTATGAATGATGTTTCTGTGACACAAATACATGCATGCCATAATTAATCTAACTCTTAGAATAAGCCACTATAGTAAATTACCTGTTAAGAAGCTCCTTATAATTTATCTCCTCTAATTCATCAGACTTGACTTCCTCTGTCGTAACCGGTCTATCCTCCTTTTTCATATCTTTTACATCTGTGGCGCGGCTTGAAGATGACTCCCGCCTGCTGCCAAGTGAAGTGGGGCTTGAGGACACCACTTTGCTCCTGTCGGAGGTATCAGACCCAGAGTCTTCCATTTTCAGTTTCTCATCCAGCTCTCGTGCATCAACCTAAATAACATTTCATGGTTATGTGAGATTTAACAATAATAACAACGGCAAAATTGAACCTCGAAAAGAATATACCTTAACACGCTTTCTACGACTCATTGTACTAGTATTATCGTACGTTTACGCTGAAGAGAAATAAAAGTTATACCGCGAAACCGGGCAAAACAAAACACAAATCGAACGAAACTAAAAACCACAGATTAGAAGACTAAAACAAAACAAATGGTACACAGATCATATTTGGAAGTCAAATTCGAGGTTTCGTTCAATAATTTCATCACAATCTCAAACTCAGACCAAAATCAACTATAGTTCGTTTAATAATTCGATGAACGATTTGACACATGGAAATGTCACTTTGCAAAATAATGTTGCTAGTTTTTTATCTATAGGGATTGAAAATTGGTTTTAAAAGTTTTTGAACTGTCAATTTACTCTACCTATAATCTGTTCATTTCACCGAGAGAATTTGTGTAAACACACTTTCAGTGATTGTTCAACTTTTTAAAGCAGTGCGAGGGCGAGGCCATCTCCTTAATAACAAACGTCTAAAGAAAAATTGGAAATGTCCAGCAGTGGACAATTATGGGCTGATGATGATGATGAAAGAAAAATTGAGGAATATTACTAAAAATGCAGGCAAACTTTAGGAAACTCAGACCAAAAGACTTCTTCAAGAGGCACACTTTTTTTTCTTTTTAATATTTGATATCTTTTATATTATGACGTATTTTTATTCCAGTGTATTAGCTAATATTTTAAATCATTCTGCGTAATACAACAGAATTTAACTAATTAACGGTGATTTTACCTCTTTTACACAGAGTCGCAGAAATGTTTACTTACACTATGAATAACCAATATTTTTGTTTGTTTACATATCGATGGTTTCCCGCCAAAAAGGTCTAAGCGACATTTAAGTAATTTTACAAGAAAGTGGCTTAAAGTTTAAATAAAGCAATGTTTTGGGAGAAAAATATATAATATCTACCGCGTAAGCGACATCAAACTACGTCATACAGGTATGAAACCTAGACAAATCGACGCAGAAAAAAAAGGCGATCCAAACTGCATACTCAACTGATTTTGGCCAAAAATGTCGCTTAGGCCTTTTTGGCTGGAAACCATCGATATATTCTCCGGAGATAATGAACAGACTATAGACTTGCAAGCCGCGTACCACCCTCAGTCTTTCCCTAGCAATATGTATGGAAGTTGTTACTTCTGGATCCAAACTGTCATTTTGAAAGTAAAAGTGACAGTTTGGACACAGAAGTATACACACAATACAGAGATATTTTTCTTCTGCCCCTTATGGTGCAGCAGACCATAAGGGGCAGAAGAGAAATATCTCTTGCTCTTTCACTCCTGTCTTCATTCATATCATATCATTGTCATATTATTATCATATTATATACTTAAGATCATCAATTAAGGTACACAAGGAAGCACAATAAATGAATATGAATATCATTGTTCGTTTTATTCTAAACGTCAGTTGTTTTTGGTCTGAGATACAATAACCTGCTACGTGGTAAGGGGCAGAAGATAAATAGGTATCTCTTGCTATTTCACTCCTGCGTGATCATATAGTTGTCTCGTTTTTTTCTAAATGAAGAGTAGTAGTACAAGAGTTTAAGAAAAATCATCTAGTATAAAATGTGACGATCATTTTGATGGTAGGTAAATAATACAACAACTTGATCAAGAGTCATTATTTATTTTTATAACAAATGCATAATACAAATTAAACTAGGTAGGTATTTAGCACGCGTGTACCTTTCACTACACTACTATGCACCTACCTACCTACTTTTTGGGAATAAAACTTACAATGCTATCCGAAGTCAGACAAGTATTTTTTCAGTCTAGTGAACGTCTACAATGTATACTGAGATTACTTAACCGAAATCGTTTTTCGAAAGTGATTATAAAGAGGTCCTTCTTCTGCGTAGCCAGCTATTTCTTGAGGTACAATGGAATTTTCGTCGATAAGCCCGCACGGTCGACACATGCATTCTAGGGGTGCTTTGGTAGATACCTTAAAAAAAAACAATCAAATAAGAGCTTAAAATACGGAATCGCGACAGGTTGTAAAGAGCAAAAGGTAGGTTCAATTTACTTTAATGGGCTTATTTCATTATGATTTCACTAGCATGATTCAATACGAGACATACATATAACTATTTAGTCCTTCATCATCAACTCGAACGTTTCAATATGTTTCGAATCCATTCTGGTATATGAGCAGATGTTCAAGGTCCATTTTTTGTTCTAAAATTATGTAGGTAAATACCTACATGAAAATAATTTATACCTTCCGAAACTTCTTCTCTTCGGTCTTAGCTTTGGGACAAAACAGAACCACGGAAGCTTCCCGTTCACCAGACTCTTGACAACAATTGCAACTCCTTTCCATTTGCCAAATTTTGCTTCCAGAGACCTGAAAGTTTAATAAATAGTCATGAAATAGTCGGATGAAATGAACTGTTATACTTACAAAATAAAAATAAAATACCTGAACGTAACTCGTGCATTTCCCAATGCACGCAAATGAGGCAATAGGTTTTGGCACACATCCTGGATACTGAAGAACGTGAATCACCGGCGTTATTTGGCATTCTTGAACTGAAAAAATATTAATTTCAATATAAAGATTAACACTTAGTAGTAAGAGTGGATAGCGACAAAGTACATCGTTTCCGAAATACCTGGGCGTGATTGAAATTCCTGAGAACGAGCAATTTTTTGCTGTACATTGCAGGCGGAAAAAAATAATAAAATTAAAGACCAATTCATTTTAAAATTAATTTTCCCAACTCGCACTTAGAGGACCGAATGATCTAATATGCAGACACAGATTTAATTAAATATTCATTGTTATAGTCTTTACTTCGCTACCCTTTGGAACGAACTGCAAAGCTTGCTCATAGTTCCGGCTTTTAAATGCCTTCCTCCGGATATATTTTTAAGTAGCTATAGGAACCTATAAGCTAGAAAACTACACCGAAAACCATTTCAGCCGACAGGCGGGCATGTAGGGTCGATTAAAGTGTACGACCCCATGTCGAGTAACAAGATTGATAATGGCACTGAGTCACGTTGTCCGGCTGCTGCCTTACTGTGTGACCTTTTTTTCTGATTTCATCCAGTTCCTTCTTAACTTGCGTCTTAATTACCTACTTAGATACCATTACTGTTTTTTATGCTTATGCGACCATCATCTTTCTTCGATAACAATAATTTTAATAGATATACCTAACACATAGAAGCCTCATTGCGGCACTTATAATAGGTAGAATACTATAAATGTAGGTACAGCTAGAAGCTGACGTGGTAGTGGCGAGAGGGTAGGGCCGCGTAATTCAAATTGAATTACGCGTTTAATTTTAAACTAAGAGGAACACTTTGGACTGATCCGTATTGAGGATTAGCCAACCCAAAAGGGAACGCTGACCTGGGCTCGCATTTGTCTAGTTTATAGTAGGTACACTAGTGGACGCCCAGCGATTACATTCGCGTAGTTTAGTAGTAGGTACCTGCATCCCAAAAAAGCGTCTTTGAGCGGTTTAGATTTTTCATACGGAAGTATTTTTCTGTTAATTCCCTTTTCCGTGGGAATTTCTGGAATTCCTTTCGCAGTGCACCCCTACGGTACCTCAGCTACGTCCGTTCCAAATTTCAAGTGCCTAGGTTTAGCAGTTTGGGCTGTGCGTTGATGTGTCAGTCAGTCAGTCAGCTTTTCGTTTTATATATTTAGATTATTCCGACAATTTTACGAATGGATTTTCATGTTTTTTTTTTTGCTACGAAGGTACGTAGTGTTCGACGTGTCTGTTATGATAGAGTACACAGGAACTATATCGAGTTTGTTTCTATGCCATTAAACTCTGTGTAAATGCTGCCTAATTAGTGTAAAAATAAAAAATAAACTCTTGCTCTTTAGTATAGGATATAAACACCATTTACACTGTGTACGCTGGCGTCACGACCAAGCTAGCGTAGACATGGCCGTACTCGAAAACGACTAAATGTAATGCAACAGAATTTACACAAAAAAATAGATCTCTAATACTTCTCCGGCTATGCAAAATTTCATATGGATTGCTCTTGTAGGAACGGATGTATTGAACAAGACTTTTCTATGACATTCGCAGCTGGCGTTATGGCAGCGTACACACACAACGACAGGGAGCTTTTCTTTTAATAAATGAATTAATCAGTATTTACACAGAGTTTATTGGCATAGTTCTCAACTAGCTCTTGTATAGGCTACCGTAACGGACACACACACTACTTATGAAAAAAAACATTAAAATTTCCTCGTTTCGGTTTTTAATATATTTTTTAATTAAATCTCATAAATATAATTATATTCTGATAAGATAGCTAGAGGCCAGCATATTACGACCGTTATGGACTTTACTGAGAAGTAAAATTTTTTTGTTTTCGAGTATTCCTGAATAATCATTAAATTCAATTCATTGAAAAGCACACAGAATATTTCAATAATTCGTTAACTTTCGTCGTTCTTTAACTTAACCTACAAGTTTTGTTTGAATGTAGATCTCATGGTTGTACATAGGGTATCCATATTTAAGTAGTTAGTATATTTATAGTTTTTCACCTTCATATAGCAAGAGTTCTGCAAAAGACCATTCACAAGTCAATGGAGCTTCTGTTTGAACCTTTTCTCGCTAAGCATTGCCTTTTTCAATTAATTGATTGACTCCCATCATACTGATGGACACTGTGTCGATAACAACATTGGATAGTTTCCTATTTACTTCCCTACATAAATTATAATATAGATAAAATACGTAGGTAGCATCCTACTATGTACATAATATTTTTTTCGAGTTGCAGTCACTTAAGTATTTATTACCAAATTCCTTCATAACGGCTGGACGGATTTTCTGAAATCTGAAAACATGCCAACATATTATATTTTTCATAACCCTACCAGCGGCATTTTTTATTAATTGGTAGGTATACGGCATACACAGACGATGGAAATGGGATAAGTAATTAGAAGTTTTAAAAAAAACTCCTTATTATTGTAAAATATGGATGTGTAGGTCTGAGAGTCCATCAATATTTATTTTTCACTAGCTGACCCGGCAAACGTTGTTTTTCCAATACACATTATTAAAAGTGTTTATCTGCTAATAATATGCATGAATGATACATATAGAGGTAATCTAATCAAATAAACCTATCTACTAAAGAAAACCGCATCAAAATCCATTTTGCAGTTTTAATCATACATAGGATCTAAGCATACATAGGACAGACAGCGGCAGGCGACTATATTGTAATAAACTATGTATTGACGATAGATAAACCTAAATGATAAGGATGACTCATCCTCAAATATTTTTTTAACCGACTTCAAAAAAGGAGGAGGTTCTCAATTCGACCGTATATATGCTTTTTTTTTATTTTTTATGTTTGTTCGCGGATAACTTCGTCGTTTATGAACCGATTTTGAAAATTCTTTTTGCATTCGACAGGGTTTACTTTCAAGATGGTCCCATTAAAATTTTATCGAAATTGGTTCAGTACTTTAGATTTAATTTTTTTATGTTTGTTCGAAGATAACTTCGTCGTTTATGGACTGATTTTGAAAATTCTTTTTGCATTCGATAGGGTTTACTTTCAAGATGGTCCCATTAAAATTTTATCTAAATTGATTCAGTACTTTATATTTTATCCCAACTAACAGAATAAGAACTAACGAAGATGTCATCTAGATATCATTACCAAGCAATGTCGCATTGTAGGTACTATGATTTATCCATAGTGTTGAACATGCATTACAAAAACAAAAAGTGAAAATAAAAGTCTTAATTTTTTTTATCTTCTTCTTTTCTCCTTGAGCATCCTTGTTCGGTCGACCCATCACTCAAAATCGTAAAATAAAATAGTTTTAACAAAAAAAGAACCGACTTCAACCCGTAAACTAAAAAGTAAAAATAAATTTATTTCTTACAAAGTAATACGTATTTTCATTTAAGTTGTTCAATAAAAATACCTGATTAAATAATTATTTTAAAATATTGAAGTCGGTGCCAAGTAAATATTACAACAAGCTAACTAAGTAATTACAAACTACTTAAATAAATCAAAACAAT
>SJJU01000476.1:85437-106943 GCA_012932125.1 Conopomorpha cramerella | reverse complement strand
ATCATAATAATTATTATTGTAATAAAGTATACGAGTATACAATGTCAAACTCTATTATCTATTCTGTTACTTTCTATTAGTTTAGATAATTCAGATAAGTAATTGACACATCGGAAGATATTGTAATCTCCTCCATCAGTTTCCCATTCCAAACTTTCAAGGAAGTTGAAAAATAATCGGACAACGTTTTCGAATACGTAATATTTTAATGACTCTTGAACAATACGTTCTTGCAATAGTACATTTTCATCTTAAAACTAAGTATAAACTTCTTAAATAATGTAATTACATGGCACAAGTTAGCAGTATGTAAAACACAGATCGCAGTTATTCCTTATCGTTGTAGGCAAGTACCATCATTTATTAATAATAGGTAGCTACCTACTTACACCAAATCTATTTACTAAGCACTAAGTATATTGTTATCCATTGTAATCACCACATTTATAGCATTTACATTCCGAAGGTTCGCGAAGTTTAACCTCCATGATTGCTTTTTCTTCGTCATCAAGTCGTATTCCATCTGGATCGTAACAATGCGTTAAAGTTACCAATCTTTCACGAAGAAAATTTTCCCTGCAGCAGAAGCATTCCTGAAACAGAGATGTAGGTATATTATTAAATCTGACTTGAAAGATTGAAAATATCAGGTCATTGATTTAGTATACACACAATGCAAAAAACCGACCTTCAGAAAACCCGTTGCTGTAACGACGGAAGGCTGAACCTGGCTGTTACAGGTCCCTTCGCACTTGTTCACACTTACATCGCCACTGCACGATCTCATTAATCTACCTAGTTCATCGTACTCCTCTGCAAGACATTAGAAATAAACTCAGTTAATAGGTAGATACGATGCACATCTATCGGTAAGAGTCTCTCATCTTATTATAGTATTTAATTAAAAAAGTTGTTTGTAACTTTACCTTTGGTGACGTGAATTTCAGTTGGTAGTGTTTCACAATTTTCTTCATGTGCCTTTGTGACATGGTTATGGTATCCTATTAATAAAAATAAAATAAAAATATTTCTCGATGTAATAAACTCCATTATAACAGATGATAGAGACTACTTATCAGTGGTCCATTGTGCAGTTAACTGATAAATAAAAACAGTAATTTTGCTTTTATAGGAAAATCTGCGCAAGTATTTAATCCATAAATAGGTAGTTCGCACAGCTTGAGATATCCTCTAAGTGTAATAGCGTGTTAATGGTTTGAAACTGGGCGTGTATTTGCTACAAGCACCTATTTCTTTTTTGAGTATACTTATTCTTTTTTTGTACCTACATACGGTCGGTCCGGATCGATTCGTATTTTCGATTACACATAAATATTTACCTCATCATCATCAGCCACATGACGTCCACTGCTGGACGAGAGCCTCCCCCAGTGATTTCCATGATCATTTGGGAGGAAATACCAATAATCACCACGCTTGGCAGGCGGGTTGACGATTGCAGTGGTGTCGTGGTTTAACTCACAGAGAACTGCCCGTCCTCTGGAGAGTTCCCTCGGTCGCCGCTTAACCCCACGACGGGAAAAGTTGAGCTGGGGTGTTGACACATGTATTCTGTTTGCCGTCATCACAAGGCTAAATTTAAAGAAATATTTCCCTACTTATAATAATATTTACGTACGAACCTCTAAGTGTGTAAACGAGCGACGGTAGGTATTAAAACAAGTACCTACCTAACTGTCGCACACTCCTTGCCTTTATATGTACATTATGGAAAGCACGAACATAAGTATTGAAGGCATACCTATAATGCACCTTGTTATACAAGTATAATTAACTAGTGAACGCCCCGCGATTTCATTCGCGTAGTTTAGTACCTGCATCCCAGATTTCGAGCTTCAAACTTGAGCGGTTTAGATTTTTCATACAAAATATATCGTATTTTCTCGTTAATTCCCGTTCCCTTTGGAATTTCTGGAATTCCTTTCTAAGTGCACCCCTACGGTATCTAAGCTACCGCTAGTATAATTAGCTAGTATATTAGCTAGCTTTAGTTCTATTTCTATGGTTAGAATAGAAGCACAGACCAAAAACAACATGCAGGAGTGAAAGAGCTAGAGATATATTTTATTGTCTGTTCCTTACGGCGAATCAGGGGATTGTATGTAGGTACTTCTGGATTCAAACTGTTACTTTCACTACCAAAATCACAGATTGGATCTACAAGTAGGTACATCCAAATTCCACACATATTGCTTAGAAAGAAAAAGACTCAGGGTGGTACGCAGCTTGCAAGTCTAGTTGTGTTTGGCCTGAGGCCTGAGGTCAGAAGCAACCATTTGGTATTAATGGGCACCACAGGTTTTAGTAATTTTGAATTTGCTACTTATTTTGTAATGTTTTAAGTGTTAAATAAGTTTTTGTATGTTGCTGTCTGTTGATTTCTCGTTACTTATAGTTTCATTGGTTTTAATAAACGCAGTATAACTATTCCCCAATTACACCAAGCTCATCTTAACTTGTCAGTTGTATGTCAAATACGGAATAACTAGTTTCAGTAGAACTGTTACAACATACGTTTACGCTTCACTGAGTTTATAAGTAAAGTTGTAGATATACATTTACAGTCCCTCGATTAAATACTATAGTCTGGCCAGCGAGTCGTGGCTCTGTGGTCGTGGCACTAAAAAGTGGCGGGATGAAAAAAAGGCTACCTGGTATTACTGAAAAATATTGAATGAATTCGGAAAAAAGTTCTTGATACTTGATGATTGTTGGCTTGTTTCAAGATATTACCTGACCGGGATAACGCGTTGTTCAGTTCATAACGTTCTTTGTCTCAAAAATGTGTAAAATTACGTCCCTTCATATGTAACTTATAATATAGGAACTCAGGGTTAAAGTGACGACACACATAATGGTCCGGGAGCGTTCCGAGGTTGTGGTTTTAGTTTCTATGAATCCTTTTACAAAGTGCCGGCTTGCGAGAATGACTTTCGCTTCCCGTAGCACAGATAATAATATATTCTGTAGGTTCGGCCACTGCCCCTTTTACTATGAAGAGGTTTAAAATGTTTGAACGTTGAAAAACTTTTGTTCTTTTGCCAATGCCCGTAAAAATCAAATTTAAAAAATTACCACCTGTCACTGTCAATGTCAAAATTGTCATTGCTGAGAAGGACGAAGGAGGTTTTTAGTTTGGGTGCAAGTTGCGTGCGTGTATTTTAATAAATTACAATAAAATAGAGAGTTTTTACACCTTTATAACATAAATGAAAAACAGGAATCATGCAGCTCAGTGAAGATATGATTGTTTACGCCATACTGGCATTCTGTTGGTTAGAGTACCTCTGGGAAGCGTATCTAACTATCCGGCAGGTAAATATGTTATCAGCGTAAAAATCTTTTTCTTTAAGTCTTTATTCCACTTTAAAAACGATTGATCCATTACCGTATAACGTCGTTGTAGTTCTTGTACGAAATCAATCGATGTTGTAAGTCAAATGTGTATTTTTGTTTTAGCGTCGAATCTACACGATCAACACGACTCTACCAAATGATTTGAAGCACATGATGAATGAGGAAGCATTCGAAAAAGCGCGTGTATACGGTATTGACAAGTCACATTACAAAATTGTCCAAGAATTGTACAGTATAGTCATGACAACTATTATTATATACAAACATTGGATATCTGCTGCCTGGTTCAAATCGGAGAGCATAACAACCTCTTTAGGTCTGTCTGTGGATAATGAAGTCATTGTCAGCTGTGTCTTTATGACATTTGTCACTGTGTTCAACTATTTTGTTAACTTGCCGTTCACAATCTATGGAACTTTCGTCCTAGAACAGAAGCATGGTTTTAACAAGCAAACAGTTGGATTTTTTGTGAAGGATCAAATAAAATCCATAGTTCTTAGTCTTGTTATCACATTGCCCATTGTGTCAATTGCAATTTATATCATAATGTTGGGTGGGAACATGTTTGTTGTTTGGCTGTGGTTGTTTACAACAATTGCCACTTTACTGCTCCTAGCTCTGTACCCTACAGTAATAGCGCCATTGTTTGACAAATTTACACCATTGCCGGATGGCTCACTTAGAACAGGAATTGAAAACTTAGCTGCCAAACTTAAATTCCCACTGTCCCAAGTATTCATTGTTGAAGGTTCCAAAAGATCAGCCCATAGTAATGCCTACTTCAGTGGTTTGTTTGGAGCTAAGAGGATTGTATTGTTTGATACATTGATTGAGAAATATGATGAAGAAAAGAAAATTACTACTGGGTGCACTGAACGAGAGATCCTTGGTGTACTCGCTCATGAACTTGGCCATTGGCAATGTAACCACATCTATAAAAATATTGTTTTGACTGAATTAAATTTGCTATTGTTATTCACAGCATTTGGATTTCTATTCAAATATTCAATGTTATATACTGCACTTGGATTTCCCCATGGTCAACAGCCTATAATTATTGGCCTAATAGTTGTATTGCAATTAATCTTAGCACCATACAATTCAATTCTGTCATACTTTGTCACAGCCATGTCAAGGAAGTTTGAATTTGAGGCTGATAACTTTGCTGTGTCACTAGAGTACCCGGAAGAACTGAAAAATGCTTTGATAAAACTTGGAAAAGACAATTTAGACTATCCAATCTATGACAAGTGGTATTCAGCCTGGTATCATTCCCATCCAACATTATTACACAGAATAGAAAATATCCAAGCACAAGTAGCAAAAGATAACTAATTGTACTGTACTGGATGTTATTCTGTCACATGCAGTCTAGTCTCAGTATATACTATGGTCATTTTGTCTGTGGTGTTTAATTTAAAACATAACCCCCAATAAATGCACAACAGGTGCAGAATTAATATGGCTCTTCTTCTGTACAAATAAAGGTTGACTTTTGTTTAACATCAAGACTTAGACCACCACCTGAGACTAGATCTCATATACTACATCATCTACTCTTTCATGGACAGTTACTAAGGCGCAATACAAGTTTTATTGTAATAACAAATACAGCCGTTCACTGTCCATAAAAGTGTTAACATATAATGTGTAATATTAATTTCTAAACTTTTAAAAATTCCATTAAATGGGTTATTTTTCTATGCATTTGTAAATAAGCATTTTTCTTTAGACATTAGAAAAAATACATTGAAATTGCTTTTGACTAGAGAAGAGAATAAGTCTCAGTAAGAAAATTTGTACTGAATTTATGATATCCAGTTTTCGAACTTTTGTGAATTATAAAAATAAGTAAGTGTACTTTTTAGTAAAGTAATTATTTTTTAATTAATGTTGTGTATACTAAATGATACCCTATGTATACTAAAGGTACCTACATTATGTATGCTTGATTGAGCAATTTTAGTTACCTATACTTGCATAGAAAAGAAGATGTGACAATCAACTGTTTATTTATATTTTCTTGTTTTTTTTTTGTAAGTATTTATTTAATGCAAGCTATCTAACCACAACAATGTGATTAGCTACTTCAAAATTTACCTATGTACCAAAAAGTTTTTAAACATTATTTTAAGATTTAAGCTTATCCTATCTATGCAGGTACTAAATGGAAAGTACTTTTCTCTATTTCACTACTCTAAATAATTTGGCATAGATAATTGGCACAGAAAAAAATCAAGAATGTCTATGTACAGTCGGCCCAGAAAGTGGTCTATATTTTCTTTTACAATTACTGTGTCATTAAAACTTTGTTCTACTCAATATTGTTCACCGGGTATATAGGCGCGTATATATACCCGGTGAACAATATTGAGTTGAACGATTTAATAACGTTCAGTTATGACAAGTAAAAACTGAACCTTAATCACGATCAGATTCGGGGCCGACTGTACATTTTATTATGTAACAGTTACATGCTCTGTCAAGGACTAATGGAACTAATTAAGGAATTAAACCATTTTAATTGTGAAACATTTTAATCATTTATCCACCTCTGACGTAAGCAAAAATCAAGCAACACAATGTGTGTTGTAGTGTACCTATGCATAATTAATTCATAGTCTACTGAGCTGACAGGCGATAAAAGACTTCTTGACCCATTATATCTGAAAAGATAAAATACATATTTGTGAGCATATTTAGTTAATTACTTAAAAGTTTTTCTATTAGGTTTTTGTTAACACCAGTAAAATGGTTTTGCTTTTTGGTCCTAAACATGATATACAATGAAGAACAATTTTTTCGTAATGGTTCTCAAATTTCAATTTTATTTGAAATATAAATAGTTATTCATAGTAGGTATATCTTTCGTTTAGCAGAAAAACAATCTCTGTTAGACCCTTGAGAGTGGATTTGTGTCAGCATTTATTGCACTGCTAGTATGTTGTCTAAGCTGTTACCTGTTCAGCTTGTTCGATGGTATCCGGAAGAAGGCGGTCCTTTGTTTCTGGCAGTGGAAACACCAATGTTATCTGCGCGAAGGACACTGCCGCTAGTAACATAAGTGGTAAGTTAGGCACAATGTTGTCCAAACTGACCAGGAATGGCGCCACCATCGACCCGATGCGTGCAAACATGGAAACGAAGCCAAGTCCGACGTTACGACCGAGAGTGGGATACAACTCACCGGAGTATAAATAAATGGCCGAAACGGATCCCTGCAAATAAAGACATACCGTAAATCGAAATCAAGCCTACTAAGTACGTACGTATATTGCTATATTACTTACAGCCATTCCTCCAAGCCCGATGCCAGCACATACGAGCCGTGGCCAGTCATTAACAAAAACATCTCTCGGGATTAACATGATGAATATGAAGCAACATCCAGTGAGACATTGGAAACCGCCGATCACTTTCCTACGACCAAATCGAGATATGATGAAAACACAGGCGAGGGCGCCCGGCATTGATATGAAGCCACTCACAGCGACTGTTACAAATATATTGTCTCCAATGGAACCGAGGTATTGTGAAAACGTGTAAAACGATAATCCCGTACAAAACCTGTAAGAAAGTTGGGCGCATAAGATACATAGATACTTTTTCATAAGGTATTTCAATTACGTACCTACTTTGTGGAATATTAATTATGGCAAGATTTTAACATTACCAATTAATGGAGAGCAGTATAGTTTTCAGCCTCATGTTATGTGATCGCAAAAATACAACAAGCCCCGGGTTTTTTTTTGTGTTCGGTTTCGATATGAGTCGCCGGGTGTCTTCGTCGTTGAAATTCATTTTATTGGTGTGGGCCGCATCTTTCAAGATTTCTGAAAAATATTGCAACCATTGTTTTATCGGAACTACTCATTTGCTACTTAGATATTGTCCCTACGGATTAGATGTTTGTAATATGTAGGTACCACTAGCTAATTACTCGTAGCCCCTTAAAAAACCGCCAATACAACCCGATGGTGCCTGAAACTGACGACTGAGGAGAGTCTGGAAAACGCTCGAACTATATCGCCTGGGCGGGGCACCCTATTGCGCCTTCTCGTAACCCTTTCCCTAGCCCTCGTCTCTCGGGCATCGAAATCAATTCGATGTCAGAGCATTATTCTGGGGTCAATTACTTAGCCCAAATTTAGTTGGGCAAAGCCGAAAGTTTGTCTATTTTTCCCAGTTCTGAACAATTTTTGCTATGGACAGCATACCTACTTAAAGTACTTAGTTAAAATGGGCGGAGTGGATCACGAAGTCAAAACGTAGGTCGATTTAGCACGCGGATTCCAAAACATGACAGAGACGGCCCGCCGTTTCCCTAGGGGAATGTTTCGATAGACACAACGGTCCATTTGAAACCGCTCATGTGCCCATTTTGAAGAGGAAGTCTAGCCAGGCGTATAGTATAAGTAACCTAGCGGCAAAGTAACCTGGCGATCAAGGCGGATCTGACACCTAGTCGTATTCAAACCGACTAATATTCCTCTATTGCGGATAACTTCAGGACCTATTAAGAACGTTTGAACTCCCGCGTTATGTTTGCCAAGTCAAATACCTAAGTATACTTAGGTACCTACCAGTTTATTAAGTAATGAGGTAGGTAAGACATGAGTAACTACCTAATAAATTAAGGAGTTATTTAAGTCAGAAATACTATACGAATTTTAGTTAACTACTTACGTAGGTAAAACAGAATGACATTTCAAAAGTTACATATCTAGGGGTCAGAGTTGTTACCTAGTTGCCACAATGCGCTTACCCAATGCTCGACTGGTTTGCCCTTTTGCTAACAACCATCTCGGCGATTCGGGTAAATAAAACCAATAGAAAATGAATAATCCTGATAACGTTGCCAACGCAAACTCCAGTTTCCTCCAGTCTCTCAGCCAGTAGGCCAAGACGGCCATAAGAGTGCTGCCAAGACTGAACGGCAGTTGCGACACCACAGGCATTGTGGTGCGCCATTTGCCGCTTACTACCTAAAGAAAGGAAATTAATATCTTATTATACGGCCCGTTAATCTTAAAAGTTGCAAATCCACAGTAATACTGAGTAGACATACCTCCATACACATAACAAAGCTTATAACGCTAGTGCCTCCCGAAGCCAATGCAAGGATGAATCTATTCAGTATAAACGCCCAAAGCCATGGTATTGTGCTCGAAACATAACCACCCACACATTGTAATACGATAGCTATCATCAGGGGTATTCTTCTGCCGTAAATGTCCGCTAAAGCTCCAAACAGTAAACTTCCCACGAGAATTCCCCACATCAGGATGCATTGGGATAACTGAAACGTGGATATTAAGAGATAAAAACGATATGAAGAATAGATCGGAAATAAGAGCTCATTGTTGTAGGTACACTTACATGAATATACCAATGTTTAGAGCATACGAGGTCCCATTCCGATTGTATTGTTTTATTAAAAGTTGATAAATCATACTCAAACTTTTGACATTTCACTAAAGGAACGTATTGTATATCAATTTTTGGAAAACTCGCAAGTATGTAAGGATCGTATATCAAACATGGATCTTCCTCGATCATCTGAAAATAATGGTGGGTAAATCCTTATGAAGCTAGTTTACATTAGATTTTAGATAGCATAGATAATCTATATAAATAAAAATGAATCACCGTTCGTTAGTCTGGTTAAAACTCGAGAACGGCCGGGCCGATTGAGCTGATTTTGGTCTTAAATTACACGTGGAAGTCCAGGGAAGGTTTAAAAGGTGAAGGTTCGTCTAACATACGGGGTAAAAAGACTTCCTATGGCAAACCAAGTGTTTGCCGGCTCAGCTAGTTAGATAATATGAATAATCGGTGCCGGATTTAGATCGGACTCGGAACTGAATGTTTTTTGGTAATCAACTTAATAGAAAAAAGTTTTTCAGTGGATCTCAGTTTCATATTCCTTTTGCTATTCTTACCGGTTTGCACATTTTCCTCCATTCGCTATCGGTGTACTTCGACATGATATCAGGTTTTTGACACCAGAATTCCTGTGGCGGTGCCAAAAATATTATATTCAATTGATACCATGCTGTTGGGAGTTTTAACAGTGCCATCATAATGCTGATCCTTAGCTGCCATTTTCCGAAATCGCCGACTGTCCTACTTACCAGATCTTTATCTTCTTTAGCTTTTACGGAGTGATCATCTTTGGACACTGAAGAAGAAACAGAAAATTGATTTGTGGTAGGATACCTGGTACCTACGTGGACACCTTTTAGTATACTTAGGTATCTAAAGTAGGTAGGTACGTTAGTAAGTACCATCCAAGTTCACCTATTGATCATCAACTCATTGTAAGTACCTGATATACCTATGTATAGTTTTCATTTCTGTGCGGATTGGTTTCTCTGAACTTGACTGTACGCAGGTAAGTATGTACCTGCGTAGTCAAGTTCAAATAAAAAAGTAATAAGCGAGTGCTTAGTATGAATTAGGAATTAATAAAATTTAGGTAATTGTATACCTTTTCATAACATGTGCTAATGATTTAATACTTTACTTACCTAAGTACCGCATCTTGGATAGCCTACGAATTGCGTCGTTCTGTATCGTTTTGAGTAACAACTTAGTTAATTAATGCTGTGGGTCCCTCTACCTACTGTGCTGCACTTATGAGGACTACCTACCTAGAGTACCATACGTGGTTAAAACATTGGTATTTAAAAACATTTCAACGTTGCCTAAAAGCTAACTTCTACTCCGTCGTTCGTTTGTTGATAACGGATAACGACGACAACAAACAACATTTCTTTGATTGACACTGACAATTAGGAGGCAAGGAATATTTATTACGTTCCTAGTATGTAAATATAGTACTAAATACCTATTAATGTTATAAATACCTACTTACTACTCGTAAATTACTGGAATAAATAATAATAAACATAAGTACAACAAAATATCTTACCTACCTGTTCCGTCCATTACAATAATGGAGGGTAGAATTCGGAACTTTTGTAACTGCAGATATTGCACACTTACGAAGTTAAATAACCGAGAAACAACTTGCACTATCCGCGAGGAATCCTTTCTAAATGGTCATGTCTTGCAAAGTTTTGCCGGCAAGTTCTACCAGCAATCGAAAGTTTTCCCTTGCTTTAAATGAATGTAGTGTCTATGAACATAACGGTATGATTCAATATTGAAAAGCATAAACAGATGAATCTGTGTTATGGTTTATGTATGTGGATATCTATGTTGTACCTGCCTACTACTACTTATTAGCGCAATCGGGAATGTAACTAGGTACCTACCTGGTTACCTAGTTGTAATATTACCTACGTATTACTATAAATTACCTACCTACTTGGTGTTACCTACGTAGGTTTAAACGTAACACGGGCTATTAATTGCATGTTACTGAGGTACCTATATAGTTATTTAGTAATTAGGTTGAACTGACAACGGGCACAGCTCAGACGTCAATTCAAGCATTTGAACTACCTACCTACATATAGGGATATTACAAATGGGGAATTTTCTTTGACGTTTTTCTGACAGATTTTGGTACGAAGAACTGTCATAGGTACTTTCTTTTCCACACATTTTGGTGGTAAAGAGACAGACGGAGGGTGGTACATTACACGGCTTGCAAGTCTAGCTGTGTTTGGTCTGAGCCAGAACTACATAATTCTCCATACATTTTTGTGGAAAAGAGATAGACTAAGGGTGGTACGCGGGTTGCAAGTCTATTTGTGTTTGGTCTGAGGTAGTATCTGTAGATAGCTGAGTCAGTATAGTTTGAATAGATGTTTCGTTCCTGGGCAATCCTTGACTGTACGAAACAAAAAAAAAAAAACAGATTGACATCTCTCATCCCATTCGATTGACAACAGCATTGACAGAATGACACCAAAAAAAAAAGTTTACGATTAGCGTTCGACGATGGTGGTGGTGCAGTGCGTGATAAAATTATTTAATTCATAATTAAATTTAGTTAAATTGTATCTAGTTTTTCATAATTAGAAACCGTTGACAAATATGCCTTTGGCGAGTTCTTCTGATCCGTGGCACAATGTTGGTGACAAAACGGTATGTTATTCAAGAAATCATACGCGAACCTATTACCATTTATCGGTTTTCCTAATTGATTACTCATACATAGGGTTCTATGTGTATAATAACTAAAAGTTGTTTTATTGAATACGGCTTCATATAATTGCTAGGAATGTTTTCGAATATGATATATCATTGTATTTCACATAACAAGTATCTTGTACAGTACATAGGCATCGTATCTATTATTTTTATCCTTTAATGTTTTCCTTATCGATGCAATTATCAGCGTGGTGCGGCGGCAAGTCAGGCAGCAAACTGTCTTCCAATGGTTGTGGAAAACTCCAATGAATCAAGACAGGCTTCTACAGCAGATAGCCTTGACACATCTGAGATAGTTGAGAGAGAGGTAGAGCTGCAGGATGTTGTCAAAGAGGGCCATGAGAGAGCTGATCCTTCACAGTTTGAGTTGCTTAAAGTCCTCGGGGAGGGATCTTTTGGGAAAGTGTTTTTGGTGCGAAAAGTATGTGGACTGGATTCTGGAACTCTTTATGCTATGAAGGTAAACAACATTTATAAAATAATGGTCATGCATGGTTTGATATGACATAATCATTGTATATTTATTATTACTTCCATCAACAGGTACTTAAAAAAGCAACATTAAAAGTGAGAGATAGAGAGCGCACTAAAATGGAAAGGAACATACTAGTTGAGATGACCCATCCATTTATTGTCAAGTTGCATTATGCTTTTCAAACGGCAGGAAAATTGTACCTCATACTGGACTTTCTAAGAGGAGGGGATCTCTTTTCAAGGCTTAGTAAAGAGGTAAATACAAAAATTATATTATGCTGTAATGTTTTACTTGTTAGGTTACATTGACATAGTTTCAACACTGCATGTTCATGAGCTTTGGACTCTTCATGATATCATCCTAGAGGTTGTCAAGATTTGGTTGAATACACATAATATATTAATGAGAATGGCCACTCCATATGTTACTTCACCCATGATAGCAGCATACTTGTATCCTGTCAAAATGATAAAAGATATTTACATAGGTAGACATTAGTGTAGCATACATTATAATTTTATTGATTCAAGTCTTTCCTTTATCACTTTTATAGCTCTGTTTGCATAACAATCTACAAAGAATCATAACAAAAGTAAATTTTGGTTTATCAAAAAATTGTTACTACTATTCTCTTCGTAACTACAAACTATGGTGTAATATGTTATGGTAGTATTTCTTTTGAAAGTGGTAAGTAGAAATTGGAAGTAGGTTTTTGTGCAGAATAAATCAGTATGACTTTTAAGACCATATCTATCTTAATACTTCTTATTAACCCTTTCCCAGACAGTAAACGGCTATAACAATCATAACAATATAAAATCTATTGTGTCTATTTTACTGTCCTTCAACGTGTTAAACCAGTAAGTTGGGTTGTGATTGCCTTTGCAATTTTGAGCTTGCTACACAGATAGCTTGGTTTATATTGATACATGTTTTAAGCAAAGTAAGCATGCTGGGTGTGAAAACTACCCATAAAAAATAACTTATATAATATTATAAATATTTTTCTTTGAAAACTGGGCATACTCAAATTGTTTATTGAATTTGTGAACAAACTATATGTTTGTGAACTCTGAAGGATTCTAAATTTACTGTATTTGTAACTCCTTCACAGGTGATGTTTACAGAGGAGGATGTAAAGTTTTATCTAGCTGAATTGGCATTAGCTTTAGAGCATGTTCATAAACTTGGTATCATATACAGAGACTTAAAACCTGAAAACATTCTACTTGACGC
This sequence comes from Conopomorpha cramerella, assembly GCA_012932125.1. Classification (NCBI taxonomy): domain Eukaryota; kingdom Metazoa; phylum Arthropoda; class Insecta; order Lepidoptera; family Gracillariidae; genus Conopomorpha; species Conopomorpha cramerella. The sequence continues at coordinate 93,730 of SJJU01000476.1, read as the reverse complement.
TGATGGCCACATAGCACTGACTGACTTTGGATTATCTAAATTGCCACAGAGTAGTGATAAGACATATAGTTTTTGTGGCACTGTTGAATATATGGCACCAGAGGTTGTAAATAGGAAAGGTCATACATTTGCTGCGGATTGGTGGTCGTTTGGAGTACTTATGGTGAGTCAGAGACAATATTATATTGAAACAATAGCCTAATTTATGAGTCAAAGTTTTTATACATAGCTGTGTATACTGTGCATGTAAAAAGACCCTGAACAATTGCCATAGAAAATTTATTAGTCAATATGAACAACTTTTCCTTTTTATCCATGGTGGCAGTTCTGGGAAGCGAAGAAATTTTCGTCAATCCCCATGCAAAATGTCATCTGACATGTCCAAAGGTAAAAAATTGTTTGTTTTGTGCGGGGATTGCAGATTTTTTTTTCATTTCCCCGCAATGCCGCCATAGTAAAAGTTGTTTATATTGACGAGCCCTACAATGTTCCTAAAACTATTGCCGTTTTGCCTTTGGTTACGGCATCATAATGAATGGCTATACCAATAAAACTGATTCCTTTTTATTGTATTTATTATTGCCTACACAACAAAGTTATAATGTATGAAAAAATTAAGAAGATTTCCCACAGTATTGTATAATATTTAGTGAAAAGGCAGGTCATATACCGATTGTTTTGAAAATAAATTTAATGCTATCTAAAAGATTCTAATATTGTATTCCAGTTTGAAATGCTTACTGGCAATTTGCCGTTCCATGGGAGCACTAGACATGAAACAATGACACAGATACTGAAGGCTAAACTAGCTATGCCACCTAATTTAAGCGAAGAAGCACAATCATTGCTTCGTGCCCTGTTCAAACGTACACCTCAAAACAGGTATGAATAATGTGGTAATAATTCTTTTCTAAATTATGTTTGTGTCAAAGTTCACAATGTTGTTGTCTACTTGGAAATTATACAAAACCATGTGTGTAGTTTTAATAAATCAACATTTTATAAGTTTGCTCTGTCTGTCCCATTTACTGTGTTATTTAGCTAATGATTACCTTCATATATTTCACCACTAGGGGACCAAATGTGATAGGTGGTGAGTTTGAGGTTGCTGTTACAATGTGTATATTATACCTATGTAGTTGTATTAACCTTGCTGTACTTAATTCAATATTTGCTGTACTACCACCAAGTATTAGAACCATAACTCCAAAATTTACGTTTTTCTCATATAAACTTCTACCCCCCTTTTTACCTTCTTAAGGGAGGAATTTTGAGAAATCCTGTCCTATCTCACGTAAACATCATGAATAGAACACTTGTGCAAAATTTTAGCTTTCTAGGGTCAAGGGTTAGGGTAGGGTTTCAGGTTTCGGGTCTGCCCAAGAGAGTCACATCACATCACAGACTTATCCAGGAGTTGATGAGTCTGTGATGAATTAATCAATCAGGTCTTTAAGTTTTATATGACTATATATAGATATTCACATTTAATAACATTATAGACTTGGCGCCGGCTCAGAAGGCATAGAGGATGTAAAGAAGCACGAGTTCTTCGCGAGTATAGATTGGGACGCGCTGCTGCGGAAGGAAGTGATACCGCCGTTCCGTCCGGCGGTGTCGCGCGCCGACGATGCCTTCTACTTTGACTCGGAGTTCACGTGCCGGACGCCGCGGGACTCGCCCGGCGTTCCCGCCTCGGCCAACGCTCACGAATTGTTTCGGTGAGATATTGTTATTTTCACTCATAATATTATTTAAGAGGAAATATTTGTTTGTTTCGGTTGAATTTAGTGGACTTTGAAACTAAGGGATTACTAAACCGATTTGAAAAAATGTTTTTTTGTTTGGAATCCACACAGATCAGGATAAAAAGTATAAGTTCATTTCCTAGTTCTAAGCTACATCCCCACCAATGTTCTACCAAATCTGTTCAGCCGTTTTTGAGTTGCAAATAACGAGTTTATTTCTATATATAGGAATATAGTTTATATTATTATCTAGGGTCCTTACTCTTAGTATGCAATCAATGGAAATGAAATAAATCGTGCCCCCATTTGTTTTCGATCTTCTTCAAAACGGCTCAAACATTTTTTGTATGTTTCTAAATAGGTTTTAAAGTAGTTTTCACCCTCCTGTTGCCACGTTCATATCTCATGTTTTGATCATTTACCTAAATCCAGAAGCGACAGATCGGTTGATGAGTAAATCCCGGTTATCATTAAACTTGTGTTTTATCTATAGGTACCTGTGACTCACACAAACACAATATTTTGGCTATAAACAGTAGCATATTTTATAAGTAGGTACGTACCCATGTGTCGTATTTGACTATTGTATATTTGATGTATATACAACGCAAAATCAAAAAAGGTTGGCGAAACTCGAGAAAGCCAATCAGCCCATGATACCAAACTCTTCCCAAGGAACCATAATATGCCAAAAACGAATAAAGAAATGCTCCTCCTCATACAAACTTACTGATCAGCTGATTGCCACTTTGTATGAATTTTGTTTCGTTTTTGACATGGGGTCCTTGGGGATTTTATTTTGTTATCATGGGCTGTGACTCGAGTTTCGCAAACATTTTCAATTTATCCTTGTATAGATAGGTACTAATTATTTTGGAAGAAGCAAAAGAGGATCGTAAAATGTAGACATTTATTTTCTCTGTGTCTACCTCTCTGGAAAAAAAGTGATATTATTTTTTTATCATACATAATATGCTGTACATAATGCGTAACTACCTACATGGTTGCGGGTACGATTTCCGCCATCGTCATTATGCTTTTTCGATCAGCCGAGGCGTTTGTATTGTAGAAGATAGCCGTGTACGACTATCCTATAGATAACTACCTACAGTTAAATAGTGCAACTTAAGTCAAAAGCCGTTCATAACTTTATGCGCGATGGAAGGTCAAATATATAATATCTCTATCAAACTTTTAATATTAATAATATACTAAATACAATATTAGTATGATTAAAGTTATGCGATCTCAACAACGAAATATGAGCCGTCATGCATCTGGAAATTATAAATTAAATGCATAAATTGGTGTGTTAATGAATGACACATAGTGACGATTCGCGCACGATGACGCAGTGGTTAGTATTTTTTTTGTTCTTTTAATTACGCTAAGGATGTTCCAAGATGTTATTTGGACGTTTGTTTATAACAATGTCTCTGGTTTCATTGTAAGGCGTATCTGAACGGGCGGAAACAAGTTTTATCTCTTTGTACGCAATGGTAGCTCTTGCTAATGAAAACAATAAAAATATTACCGCGATAAAAATGTATGTAGGCAAGGTTGTTGCTATATGATGCGCATGCGCAACCACTTTTACCTCCATTATAGTAAAATGTGTACTTTTTTATACGTCTAGATAAGATCATGTTGATATTGTGTCACTGAATCAACTGTTTTAAATAGTTTCCAATGTATCATGAACTCGTTTTATGTGACTCCATCCATAAGCCGGGGTCACGGCCTTTCCATAAACTTTGCCTTGTCCTACAAACAGTAGCATTAGGTAGGTACATCTGCCTTGTAAAATACCTAACATTATAAGTAAACAACTAGTGGAATGCAAGTTTGTTTTATAAACTATCTTCGTTTATATAAAAAACGGTGTCATATTAACAACTAGTTTTTAGGACACTGATTAAAGTAATTTCTAATTAAAAAAAAACAGAGTAACACTAAATCCTGTCACTTTAGACAGATACAACTACAAAAAAAAACGCGTTTGACCACCATACATAATAAATTAAACCCTGGTACTTGGTTATGAATTGGGTAACTTTACGTGTTATATTGAGGAATGAAGTAAATATAACACGCTGTTATTTAAAAGACGATACTACTACATTATCAAGGGAAAATAAAGGAATGCTTCGGATGTTTGACCATCTGGAAAGACTCGAATTGACTCGATGAAAGGAGATAGGTACTATTAATTCTAATGTTAGTGGGTACAGGAAGACTTTTCCGAACAATTACGCACCAAAACGGTGACGTCTTATAAAAAGGCGGAGTATAAATTATTAGTACTAAACACAGACGCGCCTATGTAGTTATATATTTGTACGATAAAAAGATGGCACCTTACATACTATTGGAATATTTTTACGTGTGAATATTTTTCAGACAAGATAATGAAATGATAAAGTTTGTCTAATACTTTTGCGTATTTCCTTCCATCATTCTATTTTTATAGTCGAATGTTTTCCCGTGATTAGAGATAAAGATCTCCAAGGCCTACGGGCCAGTCAATGATACGGACAACAATATGTAGATACAAATAATATAAGTAATGAGCAACGAAACGACTCTTGGCCAGGTCAATAGCTTCTTCTCAGAAATGATGCACATTTCGAAAATTAGTATAATCACGAGGGGAAGAAATGACATGAATGTTTCATGATTTGGGAACGATTTCATTGAAGTAAAATTAGTACTGCGTGCTTAGTAGTTAGAGCAAAACTTTCTCATTCCGAATTTCATTGGTCTCATCTGTATTGTATTTATGTCCTATCTGGACTAGTGGTTAGGGCAGCAGTGAGCAATAATATGTGGACGACTGATCAATGGTCCCACTTTTACGGTCAATTTCACCATTTTTAATCGGCATTTTCTCAAATCGACCGTATATAATGCTTTTAAATCTTTGTTCGCGGATATCTTCGTCTATTGTGATCGGATATTTATCATTCTATTTTGTTAGAAAGAACATATTTTAAAGGTTTTCCCATGATAAGGAAATCATTGTTTGATGATGGCAGATCAGATAAATCGAGTGGGACTAGTAAAGTTGTTGAAGTCGGTTCTTCTTTCTTTAGAAATATTACGCATACCCATCGCCGTTTATACCGTGTATATGGACAGGTACTCATCTTGAATCAGATATTCGTTGGTTACAAGTATATTTGTATTTTCAGAGGATTCAGTTTCATAGCGCCCGGTCTTCTCACGGAGGAGGACAGAGATGCCGCCTCTGAAAAGCATCAGAACAACGTGCAGCAGAACAACAAGACCTCCGGCGAAGAGTTCTGGGCCGGCTTCGTGAATAGGAACAATTTCTTCGATGAGTACCGGTGAGTAAGGTAGATACATAACATCAAGTAAGCCTTCCACTTCCACTGGCATTTTGGCACATCTCTCGTATCCTCTTCATAATTGGTTTGATGTTCTTTTAGGACGCCTTTTATATATATTTCATTGGTAACGTTATGGGTGATCTGCAGTTACTGACATTTTCACTCTTAGTATTTTTCTGTGTAACCACAGAAGTAAGTTATGGGACTTATTTTATCTATGTAAAATACATTTTCTAAATATCCTCAAGGTCATGACACTTGTGAGATTTTTAATGTGTCGTGAGCAATGTACCTACTTTGTATGCAGAAATCAATTGTTTGTAAACAATCATTGTTGAGTTTCAACTTGACTTTGGATTATACGTAGCAAGGTTGACCATTTTAAAAGGATAATTCTGACTTCGAGTAATTACATCAAAAATAGATTTTCCTCACTACGGAAGCATTTCCGACCGGTTTCCGAAATATAAAATATGAAATATCCGTTGTATCAGTTCCCGAGGAAATCTGTGAAAAAAATACTTCACGCCTTTTAATTCCAAGACATTTCTTAAACAAATGTCCATGCTTAACCAAGCGTTCAAGGGGTGAGCAGTAGGGTTCACACACCATGTGATGAAACCATGAAAACCAAACGGTTTCATCACGATATTGTCCTTCCCCGTTGCGTTGCGTACATAGGCTCTGAAAAAGAAGTCCATTTGTACAAGTCCAGTAGCCGGACTTATAATAATTACATACATTTCACGCCTGTCTCCCAGAAGGTTAGGCAGAGACTACATACTTATAATGCCTTCAAAATATGTTTTTCTCAAAAATAAAGACTGTCACAATTTGTTGGTCAACTTGATGGAAGTTGGGTCGATTACAAGTTATTAATAACCCATTGTTATAGGTTAATGGGGGAGCTTGGTACAGGCTCTTTCTCCGTGGTGCGTTTGTGTGAGCACAAAACATCAAGGACGCAGTATGCGGTGAAAATTATGGACAAGGTGCAGTACGATCCACGGGAGGAGATCGAGATTCTTTTGAGGTATGTCATTTATGAAAACAGTATGAAACCGAACACAATGTTTTTATCGTTCTGCTCCGTGGGATGGACTTTAAAGGAGCTTCTCACTATTTACATACATATGTATGTGCGGTGGAATGAGGGGTTTTCTTTAAAAAATAATTAATGAAGTAGCGAGTACGAAGACAAACGATCATAAAATATAGTAGTTGCATCGTTTTTGCAAAAATTACCACCTCTTTTTACTTTTTATTTTTGTAATGCATGTTCAACACTACCTATTGATAAGTCATAGTACCTACAATGCGACATTGTTTGGTAATGATACCTAGATGACATCTTCGTCAGTTCTTATTCTGTTAGTTGGGATAAAATCTTTAGATTAGTGAATCAATTTAGATAAAATTTTAATGGGACCATCTAGAGAGAAAAAAAAGTAAATTTTCAAAATCGGTTCATAAACGACGAAGTTATCCGCGAACAAACATAAAAAAGCATATATACGGTCGAATTGAGCACCTCCTCCTTTTTTTAAGTCGGTTAACAAATTATAGCAGTAGTTTTTTCTAAACAATTTTAGGTATTTATAAACCTTAGCTGTACACGAGTGTAGATAATGTAGTTCCTTTGTTTACAAATGACAAATTGTTCAGCATTAGTATGTTTATATCAATTAAACCTTTATTCATTCGTAATAAGGTTTGAAATCTTTTGTACCTACTTATAAGGCGTGTAACTAAATAGCACTGCAATGTCCAATTTAGTGAAGATAACAACATACTTGAGGTTTTATTACGTATTCATAGAAATGTGTAGGTATTCATGTTATACCGTTATTTTGAAGAAAATTCTACAGTTTATAAAAATAAACAGCTACATAATTATACCTGCTTATAAAATTAACTGCTTATTGATGAAGAATACTTAGTAGGTACTTAATTTAATCCATTATTGTATTATTTATATCAAAAGACACTTTTACGGAGAAAATTTTCCACAATTAACTAAACCTTGAAATCTACGTAGATTCTACAGTTGTTGTTAATACTTAATACCTGAAACATAAACCCAGCTATTTTGTTGACTGGCTCTACCCCGCGGTTGTTTTTGCTCTTATTGGAATTTCAGGATAAACGATGTTGTGTGTGTTTTTAGTATTGAGGGTATTTCATCACGCGTGAGGATTTTGAACATTTCACGCACGCTGGATAAATCATTACATTTTTAATTAATAATATTTAATTTAAAATATTCGTCGTCCATGTCCACTAGTGATAATAATTATACTAATTAACATTATATATAGTAGTGGACGAATATGGGCTGATCATGACATGACTGACCTATATTATAATATATTGATAACTAATCCAGTCAATAAGGACGGCTGGAGCGAAACATATCCGCTTTTTTATAGACTGGGCTATCAATATTTTATAGATAAACTGACAAACTATGGAAACAGTTGATAAGCCAACGTTTTTGAAAAATCCCGAATTGTTTAAATCTTGCAGGCCTTTACCATTCATATGTACGGTTACTTTTTATCACCTCAGAAATATTCAGAGCTGACTTCCTAAGTGATATACGATCGGTAGAATGTGAAATGCAATAAAAAATTGAGTATTGATTGATTATAATAATTCTGCAAACAGCTTTAATAGCAAAATTACCTCACTCCAATAAACCATACATTCATGCAACAGGTACAGTCAGCACCCTCACATTATATCCCTGCGCGGTGTCTACGAGGAAGCTGGCAGGATCCTCGCTGTGACGGAGCTGTGTCGGGGCGGCGAGCTCTTGGAGTACATCACTCACAGGGGCTACTTACCTGAGAGTGAGGCGGCGCCCATACTCAAGAACGTCCTACTGGCTGTCAATTACTTGCATAGACATACTGTTGTGCATCGGTGAGTATATAATATATACGTATCCTTCATATTATGAAGTGTGAAATGAGATACATTTCTTTGTAGCTGTTTGAATAGTCTGGACGAGTTTTTTGTGACCATGAAAGGTATACAATTTTATACCTAACGATTCCAGGAATTCTTTTCGCCCGGATGAAACTGCGGTGTGTAAGTAGTCTATGATGAGAAGAATACTTAAAATGATATTACTAGTTCGAGGTCACGGAATCATTGGACCCTAACTGCCCGTCGGCATACGGACTCTGAAGA
>SJJU01000476.1:0-85278 GCA_012932125.1 Conopomorpha cramerella | reverse complement strand
TTATAAGTAGTAATAGTTACTAAACAGTCTATTATTATTTCCAGTGACATAAAGCCGTCAAACATCCTGTTCGCCACGTCGGAGCGTCGTCCGGAGGACATCAGGCTCGTGGACTTTGGTTTAGCGAAACAGCTGCGAGCTGAGAACGGCCTCCTCATGACGCCGTGCTACACCGCCAACTTTGTGGCCCCTGAAGTGTTGAAGAAGGCTGGCTACGACGCGGCCTGCGATATATGGAGTTTAGGTAGGTTTTTTTAGAATTGGTCAGCAAACTGAAGAAATAATAGCCCTAGTATGGCTGCAAGTAGACGCGCACGTCTACAGAGAATGTCCCGTACGCCCAGAGGCAGAGGTAGGGATTGGGTGATGGTGGGCTTGCCCTCATACAGAGAATAAACAAACAGTCACATACATTAGTAAAAACTCGATATTGACACTTAAGAATGATTTTTCACTGCTGTTCTTTAATTGTATTTTTTAAATTATTTTTGTAGCCCATAGTCACTTCATAATTATTGGAATAAAGTTTGTAAAGGTTTTAAATAATTTAATTTCAATACTTTAATAATTAATTTACATTTGTATTTGTTTTAGGTGTTCTGGCTTACATAATGCTATCAGGCAGGACTCCGTTTGCGTCGACCGGCGACGATACACCTGAAGCCATTTTATGTAGAATAGAATCTGGAAAGGTATGTATTATTTTCATTAGTTTTAAGGGTAATTATGGGTATTATTTTCATTCAGTATTACAGAGTTTCTTTTAGAAGAGGTTTTCGTATACTCGAAAGATGGAAATTGATGGGCGAGTATCAATTTGCGTCCTCGTGAGGCAAATATCATGTTTAAATGGACGGTATTAAAAACAACGTGTGAAAATCGTTTAGAAAGGCTAGTTTGTTCATACGAGTCTCTCATTGTTTGTTTACGTATAGTAATTGTCTCTTATCATATTCAATATTTTATCCTTGTAAACTTTAATTCGAATGTTTCTTGAATAGTGTAGTAAAATAAACTACAAAAAAAAATATTTTGTTAATTGTCATGCGTATACATGTTACTTTTGCGCGGCTTGATTCCTGCAAAAGTCTAAAAAAGAAATGCCGAATCGATTTTTTGCTTTTAACAGATTACGAAAAATGTAATGTTATCAGTTACCTTTGATTTGGTCTGTGCTTATTGGTTGCCTCTATTACACAATGGTACGGTACGCACTACGCACTACGCACGTAGGTGGAGATGTCTGGCGGCGCGTGGCGCGAGGTGTCGGCGGAGGCGCGCGCCGGCGTGCGCCGCATGCTGCAGCTGGAGCCGGGCGGGCGGCCGCGCGCGCACGCGCTGCTCGCCGAGCCCTGGCTGGCGCGCCGCCGCCCCGTCGTCGCCCCCGCCACCGCCCCCGCCCCCACACCCGCCCCGCCCGCGCCCCTACAGACACAGCCCGACCTCAGGAGGGCCGTTGACCTCACATTCCAGGTCAGTCGCGTACGTATCTTAGGGGTTTTTTTTACTGTTTTTCATGTTCGTCATTTTAGCGTAGATTCAAGATTATAATTACTTGCTAGGTCAATCCCAGGCGTATCGTACTCTTATACGTCTTGTATGTATTTATCGCCTACATGTTATCACTCTCAATTTAGCTGCTTCTACCGCAAATTCACAGCCCGACTTAGGGACGGTCGTTGGCCATACTTTCCATTCAGTCGCGTCCTATGCTAGCCGTATTAGCCGCCTAGAGACAAATCGATTGTTGTTTGTAAGGACTTTGCATTCATGTTTGCATTGAAGTGGGCCAACCCATTTGTAGAGAGTTGCTAGTAGATTTTCACCTACATACATACGTACGTAGCACATTACTCACCACATACATACGTAGCACATTAGGATATAAACGACAACGTTTATAGAACGGTTGTTAAAGAAACTATTCATTACGAAAGGCTAGAATTATTGCTGAACTGTTAACACGAAAAAGTAAAATCAGAAATTATCCATAAATCTTTTGGTAATGAAAAATTCTTCTCCTAGGGTTTTCGTTTAAAAGTCTAGTTATTAATACACTCAACCATAAATATTAAATAAAACCTATTTGTACAGGCTATGACATCAGTTCCGATCGCACCTCAGAAGCTAGGCCCGGTCTCCATGTCGACTCTGGCGCAGCGGCGGAATAAACCGCAGCGACGATTCCCGCCAACTCAAATATAGACGAGAGAAATATTTATAGAATATATTTTCTCTGAGCGAGCGCCGAATAAAACAATGAACAGAAGGAAAAATAACCCCCATGTGAATAGAAGAATCATTTCATATTTTAACCGTAAGTGCATAAAATGGATTTATCAATATTTAGTATTTTAATTAGAAGTATTATATTGATCAAATGAAGCGATTTGATTGATCGTTGAAGGTATAGTTCTATGAATGGTGCAGAGGGAAATATTGTAGGATTTCTTTGCAAAAATTGGCATATGGAAAGGTTTGCTTACACCTAATATGGAGTTAGGCTTGTGTGCAAAATAAGTAAGTTTGACCTTCTGTGAAACCTTAAATTTCATAAATTGTAATTTTGTAATGTGTGGTTCGACTGTGATTAGATATTTATAGGTTCCATAACCATAGAAAGTCTTTCTTCAAAATATTTAACCGAAATATTTATTTCTCAATTATATTAATCCCACCATGTAAGGTTTATTGACCTTTTGTTGAGAATTAAAATATCTCGTCACAGTTTACACAAACATACCTAAAGGCCTTTTAAGTGTTTTACCTAAGGTCATGGAGGATGTTTTTTATGAAACAAATTCGTTTATATATAAATTCTATTCAAAACCATTGTTTCTCGCCATTTTAGACTTTCTGTCGAAGATATTGTAGTAAATGCTTGCATAAAGAGTAAACATCTTCAGAGTAAAAAAGGAACTAGCAATGAACAGAGTCTAAATATAATTTCACGTCACTTTTTACACCGTCATTGTAATTATGCAATTTATTCGCGTACTTACTTGTGTTTAATTACTTTGTATAGAGAATAAACCATTGTAAAAGGTTCGCTAGTAACTATTTTCGTAAAGCTTTTAATTTACGGTTGGACAAGAAAATGGTCTATCACTTTTGTGGACATCTCCTGTGTCACTAAGATATCAATAAGGTAGAGTTGTTCTATTCTAAAAAGTAAAACATGAACCTTAATCTCTAATGACATTCATGTGAGTTCAACCTTAGGGTGCTTGTTACACAAGATTCTTGGCCTACAGTACTCTGGGGATGCATGGAGTCTTACAGAGCATTCTCCACTTCAGTCTCGATTGAAACGACTGACTACGTCGTTCCAGACTGTATGTAGATTCGATACTACTACATGGGTTCATAATAATATGGAATTTACATTTTTAATTATTTTTTTTTACCTTATGTAGAGAATGTAGTTTTAGGTACATACATTTAAGTTAAAACGATCTTGTTTTGTGCTCAACGAGTCCGTCTTGCCTATTTCCGCATTTGTCGAAGCAATTATTTTTAATAATTTATATACAAATGTTTAAAACTCATTGTGAAGAACAATCTTACATTCCAAATCTACGTATTCTAATGTCTTCCCGAAACATTGCACCTACTTGCCCCACCTTTTTAAAAGTGTTTATGAAATTCACGTAGGCTATTTTTAGTGTTCTAGTTAGTTAAAAGTGAAATTTAGAGAAAATCTCTGAATAACTCATAAATAAAATATTACATTTAACATTATATAGACGTTCACAATAGATATAAACTAATTTTCCATTAAAATAGTAACCTCCTTACTTATAATTGAAAGTTCGACATAGGAAGAAGGTAAATAGATAAGGTTGAACGTCCAGATAAGTTCTAGATAGACCTAGTATATTTAAGAGGTCTTGATGTCCAATGAGGACCAATTTATGTTCATCATCATGATGATGAATGTGTATTATCGGTTGGTGATTCGGAAGTCAGGGAAAGGTCTACCACCTATCATGTTGGGATAAATCTACTTGACAAAACAAGCATTTGTTTAACAAGTAACAAAAGTAAGATTTAGGTGTGAATTTAGGTATTCGTGTTATCTGAAGTATTTTTTTTTCTCCGTCTCCATATGAAACTGTAGAAACTAATGGCGCTAGTGTCGAATTTACCGCAATAACGTAATTGGATAAAGGTCTCAATTTTCTACTAACCAGGTTGTTCCCGCGATATCTCTACATTCGTTTTTCCATTTCATAGATGTTTGAATAAACGGATTTCGAAAACATTGTATGTGAACAGCTGAGTTTCAGCTTTATTTATAAGTAAGGAGGTACCTTTTAACAACTATCTTTCGTAATAATGTATAAGTAAGTTGTTCAGAGTTACAGTGTTAATTGAATTGTATTTTTGTAACTTTATAAATGTAGTTAGATATAATTGTGGTAACGGTTAACTGAGTCTTATATCACAAAAAAATACAACGTACATTGCGGCGTTAACAAGCGATTCGACAAATATGTTAAGTTTAGTACTACGCAATGTACTACAGCGTATTATCAACAGTTCAAGTTTTGTGATATGGGGGCGTTGTCGTTTATGAAACATACGAAAACAAAGTACAACTTGATAGAAAACGCTGCAAGGGTAACAATATGTTTAGGACGCACGTTTAATAGAAAAAAATCTATATACATTTATGTATATTCACACCTATTTTGGCCAGTATTCAATTATTATATACCTACTATATACTATATTGATGCATTTCCTGTTTGCTGTGAAAATCTTACCAATCTGTTGGTGTCTCTGTTACGCAGAAAGACGTAGTAAGGGGCAGAAAAGTTAATGGCAACGATGCTACTCTTTTTTGTAAAGGAATCACTTTTTGAATAAATTATTTTAGTCATGGATTATTTCATCGGCATTTACGTTATTCCAATTAACAACATACTTAAATCAATATTTCACAGCAAGCATTTATAGAGTCAATAATTTCATATCTTCAATTAGATTAATATATTTCATATCATAAAGGCCTAATATTGCTCATTCCAAATGCATAATACTATTTATTTTTCTATGAATAATTCATACTTGTACTTTATTCCTTTCTTCAGTATTTCGATTAGAGTTTATAATAAGGGCATATTATTTAGATTACTTATAATATTTTAAATTATGTATATAATATTACAACATGTAGTTTTATTAAATTGGTATCACATTTAGTGCCATTAAATTGCTTTATTTTTACAATGTATAATTTGTCAAAATTGATGCAACAGTGTATCCCATGTAATATTATGATCTCTTGAGTTTTTCATGAAATATATTTTTATATTTTGTAATAACATAACCATATAATAAATTGAATAATACTTAAGGAATATTACTAGTTATTAAGCTAAGAGATAAATGTTTTAACACTAGTCATAATATGCACACAAATATTAGGTAAACAGATGTAAGTCCTATCATATTTTTGTACAAGATCAGTGCAGGGTTGTACTGAGCAGAAAACACACAACAGGAAACTAGCAACAACATGTAAAATCTATCCAGAGATATAAAATACCTTCACTCATTATTATTTTAGGACGTTTGAAGACGAAAATGTATGTATTACACCTTTTGTTCTAAAAAAGATACTGTCTTATGGGATTTTTTTAGAGTTTCCGTGCTTTAGACAACACGTTGAGCTGTGCTCGGACACTAGTACAGGCAGGAAACTACTACTACAGATAATTATAAAAATACTTCTATTAATTCTGAATCATTGTCAGCAAAAGTGAATGTTACCTCTTTTCGAGTATTAGAATTATAAAAAAATAATGAATGAAGGTACCTTCATGTTTTATATTTTCGCGCAGGCTATATTATGTATATACGTAATAATTTCGATTGTCCAATTGTCAAATTTCCAAAGATTATTTTATGCTGATTGAATCAGATTATATAGTATTACTTTCGATTATGTAAATGTATTGGATCTAGGTAATGTTTTTCTTCGTTAAGCTACAGGTATTTATTTATTTTGTATCTCTCTCGGTGATGAATAGCCTAATTGGAACATCTTATTGGTTAGTGGTTGTTGGAATTACGGGGTTCGAGTGGCGTTCCCTGTAGACAGACACCCCTTTTCTTGAGCAATCAAATTGACGTCTCAATCAAATCAGTCAATCAATTCTGTGGTAGGCTAGACAACGGCCGTCATCGGCCAATCACAAGTCTAAATAAAGCAGGTGTAAGTCTATCCACGGACGGATTGCGCAACCACGGCCGTATAACTAACTAATGAATGAAATGTTAAAAAACTAACATTCACAGTATTATTCATGCATGCGTTATTGAATTGATATTTTACTATGATAAAACAATAACCCTGTTATAGATGTTACCTTTAGCGTACTTGACTGGTCGGTCGCACTATTCCTGTCACAGATTCCAGTAGTAATTCTGGGACTTGACTTTTTTCTGAGTAGTGACTTAGTATATCCAAAAACGTCTTAATATTGTTATTCTACATGGGAATGGTGGACCGATATCACTTGATATAAATTATATATTTTTAATAACAATCTCACACCACCGTTTTGTGATAGGTATAGTAATATACCATATTTATCACCTACCTGAACATAATTCGAATGGAATTGAATTTGTAAAATGGACGCACCAAAAATATATTTTCTATAAATCTTAGTAAGAATAAAACCATACTACTGTTACAAATGAAAAAGCATTTTACATATTGTATTTTGTATTTCAAACTAATGTTAATATAAGAGTTATGTAGTGTTATATGTGATGTTGTATGTAATTAACTCTTAGAGTGTATACATAGACCATTCATATAAATATTCTTTCCTAAGGAACTGCAAGCCAATTATATATATTATATAAATACTATGTATTATGTGGTGCCATAATTCTTACCATTACCGATTTGTATAATAATGATTGTATATGTTAACGTCAGCACAGATAGGGTGGAAAATTTTCGGGAGAGGGGACTTTTAAAAATAAATGGATATATACAAGAACGGAGCTGGTATGGGCTAATGATGATGATGATATACAAGAAGCGATCACAGGCGCGTGCGCAAGAGAAAAAATAAGTGAAGGCGTTCAACTTCCAGTGAGCGAACGTGCTCATTTATCAAGCCATCATTGTTCCGTCCCTTGGATGACCCGTCTGTGTTCTCGGTGTATTTTCATCTCGGTCTCTGCTCAACCTTACGTAGCTGTCGGCTATAAAATTATGTTACATACTCCCTTCATCCCATTTCGAAGCCATGTTTGATAGCTGACTTCTGGGAAAGGAAAAGGCCGTTTTGAAGCCAACTTCGAATTGAGATTTCTGTTACATACTTGAGTGCTCATTGTGATTAGAACAATAACGAAAATAACGCTTCTTTCATGTTCATTTGAGTTGATAACAATACAATGAGAGCAACGCAAAACAAGTTTCTCTCCCATTTTTTTCTGGAGAATGAAAAGGACACAACAAATTAATTTTGTACTTTAACGCCTAGTTTATAACAAATGAGAGGAGGGAGGGGGAGTACTCCCACATCCGCAGGGAATGGATGGGTCGACGCGAAACTAACCGTCATTTTCTTATTGTTCTAAATCCGCTGAGTGTGACTAAATGTTGTTTATATCTTTGTTCGTAGGTACTTACTTACTATCCATTAGGCGCCGTAATCATAAAAAGTTAAAACGTGGACTAACTAGTTGACGAATATCAACTTATATTGGTTTGTTTGCATTTAGCGTACATTTGACCAGGTTATGAGTGAGACATTTACTAACTGTGCACTAACGCTGTTCTAAATTTATGAATACGTGGGTTAATGTTTATGTTATGAAGTGGGTTTATTTGGTTGATGAATCACCAATATACAGTCACAAAAGTAAAGTTATAACTAAATTACCCAGTGAAATGTCGAATTTCTTGAATTCGTGAAACTGTTATGCACAAGATTTGTTTGTATTACGAATTTAAAAAAAATACCTTGCACAGCCCATTTTATCCGACCATCTGCGTATTATGAAATATTTCCTTTGTAAGTACCTACCAACCTTAACTGCATGTCCGTGCAGGTAGTATATCATAATAACTGTTTTTCTAAAAGTATAAATACAATTTCTACATTTACAAGACACACATTAGAAGCGTATCATAAGTAAAATGCATTGTTCTAGAGAAAAATGTAAACGTTATGGTGTAAGTACGTAATATATTTCTTGTTGATATTGCTTATCATGTGTTTTTATTGGGCCAATTCGGTTATGAAAACGTTGCAGTCCGATAATACTCTAGCATACCTACCTACCTCTAGTGTACTTACTACAAATATAAACAGAGTGGAAAAAAGTTATGGGCCCTGGAGGGGAACTGTTTTAAATCCTTTAGTTAGCTCATTTTACTGAAAGGAAACATTCCTTTATTTTGAAAAAGAAACAAAACTGCATTATAACATTTTATAAATTTTGCTAGTATCAACCGGGAATCGAACCGACTAAAAATTAAACATTAACCCTCGCTTGTTTATTATACGAATCGGATTATTGTTTGGGATAAACTGTCTAAGAAACATTTGATCTTACACTCGTCCGTTGTACGTAAACGTGTAAAAACTGTATGGTCTATGTCAAAACCTAATGTCGTTCACACACGGTGTCATAAGATTATAGAATAGTTACACAATTCTTATCGGGACATTATTAGGCACACTTCATGTAAGAAGCATTAAATGGCTGTGTACCTTTTTATTATTTGTAGGACTATGTATATGTAGGATTCATATTACAGTTACAACTTTAGCACTCCCGGTTGAGCTTCCTTGATCGACTAAACCATACAAGTTAATATTGTCAAATAAAAAAAACCTACGAGACGTACATGGATTCTTTCAACACGTACACATTCTGCGTTGAACGTACCTACACTAGATTCCATATTTCAGTTATTACTAGCACTCCCGGTTGAGATACAGCGGGTGTCCCAGAGCATGCTCCCCAGCAGAGCCACTTTCCATGTCGATTTTCTCGTAAACTATAGTATACATACAGTAATAAAATAACTAGGTACAGTATCTACACGTACGTACACTATTTTGGTATATAATAGTCCAGCATTTGTTTGGGTGTCTCTGCTGAAGAGTAGGACACGGGTTACGAGATGCTGGACTGGAGAGTAAGGCTAAACACGCACGTGGAAGACAAAGGGTAAATAAAATAATGAAGATGTATGAAACTATTATATTTTCATGAACTCTGTGTTATACAATGTTCTTTATAGGTAACATTTAAAATTAATAAATACACTTATACTTCACGCCTTTTAATCCCAAAGCGGGGTAGGCAGAGGCACTTGCTTAATAAGCAAATGCCCACGGTTCACCAAGCATATTTAAAATTAATTGATACTTTTCTATCAAACACAACTTTTTTTTACTTTACAGCCACTCCAGACAGTGTTTGAGCTAAAACTGGACCCTTTCCAGGGATAACAAGTGCTTTGTCTTTATAGCATGCAACCTTTTCACTATTTGTTTTAAGGTCTGGAGCACATGTTTCAAAGATTTTCTTTTTGGGATTGAGCACAGGTTCTGGTTCTCTCGGGTAGCCTTCACAAGATACTAGATCACCTGGAGCTGCACCACTTGGAGGTATAAGCACTTCCACCTTCTCAGCAGATGATGCACACATCACCATAGCTTCTGATGTCACTCCCCTCATCTGAAATATATAAACACTTTGAGTGTGAGGGAAACAGCAAAGTTTAGAACTAAATAATGAATACATTATAATAATTTAAAAAAATTATAATACCTAACTACTGGCAGGCATGTACATATTGACATTTTTCATTGTCAATAAGCTACTGTAATACTGTTGTATATATAAAAAAAGTTTCTTTTAATTGCATGTCCTTGGAGACCTGCTTGGTCTCTTGAGTTTTTTATCAATAAGGTTAGAAATGATTGTCTCCAATTTTTATCCAAACAAAAAAAAAAAGTATACCTTCACTGGTTTCAAGTTGCACAAGACCATAACAATCCTGTTCCTCATTTCCTCAATAGGCACATGGTTCACAAGCCCTGACACTACAGTCCTGGGCTTCTCTTCACCACAATCTATTTTCTCTACATACAATGTGTCTGCATCAGGGTGTTTATTTATATCAATAATTTTGCCAATTCTAAAGTCCAGTTTTCTAACATCCACAATACTATCTGCTTCAGGTGCAGATGCTTTTTCTTTAGGTTTTTTAGCTTCTTTCTTTTCTTTCATTGGTTTCTGTTCAATTATGACATCAGATTTTTTGTCAGGAAGTGTATTATTATTTACAACAGCAGAAGTAGATGCTGTTTTACCAGGTATTGGATATTGCTTCTTTCCATTCTGTGTTTCAAGTCTGATAAGATTATTCTTTGCTACTTCCACCTTTAATGCCAGCTCTGCATTTTCTTTAGTCAATTCATTGATTTTTTCTTGAATCTTTATTTGCTTCACTGATTCTAACTGTAACGATATAATTAAAATGAATAATAAACATTTTACAACAAAGTTTCTTGTATTTAGTTCTAAAAAATACTCAATGTGGAGCATAAAATATTAAGTATACTGCTGCTACATGCCCATTATAAATACAAGGTATGTAATAAATTACAAAATGATAATTGAAAAAAAATGCAAGGCTTAATGCTGGTTTGTTAATTAATACAAGACTTAAAAAATCATTGCAAGTGATATCTACATGAATGATGTGATATCCACATTAATGTTTTGGCCACATCACTTTAATCCTTAATATTTGTCTGTCTAAATCCCAATTGTAGATTCCTGCCATACTATAACACAATTTATAAACAACTGCCTACCACATGGATGGGACAGAATAAATTAAATGTGAGTATAATATCATGTACATACATACATATATATATATTACAAGAGTTTTTCCCGCTAACTCCCGTTCCCATGGGAAATTTCCTACACCCTGTTGCAACTAAGCTTTAAGTTTACTAAGGTACCTGCATCCCAAATTTCAAGTGTCTCACTTGAGCGTTTTTGATTTTTCTTATACACAAGTATTTTCCCCTTAATTGTCCTTCCCGTGGGAATTTCTGAAATTACTTTCAAAGTGCATCTCTACAGTACCTAAGCTATGTCCATTCCAAATATTAAGTGCCTATGTTTAGCTGTTTGGGCTGTGTGTCATTCAGTTTCTATTTTGATATATTTAGATTCTATATAATATATTTTATTTTAAATACTGTCAACAAGGATTTGATCACCATCCTGCTGATGTTAAGCAGAAATGTGGTCTATGACGGAGCACACTTGTTCATTAGGTAATAACTGTAAAGGAAACACAGACTCCTAAAAGTCATTCCACATCCTGGTATACACCATAAAAGTTGAGGCAAACCATTCGGTTCACATAAATGTACACCTGTTCTGTATGACATTTCACCATTATCCTTCCGGTCCTATTGTAGAAGTTTGATGGGGATATTAGGCTATGTAACTCCATGGCACTCTCTAAAATACACCTGCATATCTAATAATAATAACTAAACTAATAACTGAACTCACAGTTTATTCTGTTTCTCTGGGAATTTAGGCATAAAATTCAGCCTGTGTTTAATGCCTAAATTTTTAGTTAAGAAAAGTGTAGCCAGATTTCATATAATAACATAAATATTGTATTTATTGTGAAAGATTTATCCAAATCTGTCAAGTAGCTTTTGGGTTGGTTTGTAACAAACCTACATACAAAAATATAAACCTCATGTTTCATAATACTAGCATAAACAGGTATTATAGTACACCAGCTGTCAGTGACATTTTACAGCTGGAACCTATCTAGGTACTACCGGTATTTTCGTGAAGAAAATAAGTACATAGGTACCTCTTTATTCACACTACCTTCACTCGGGATACAACCTCTTAGGTGCATTTGATCGACAGAACTACTTTAATTATTATATACGATGTAGTGAGCAGCTACAAGAAATAAAAGGAAATACTATTTACCTTTCCCGTTAAATCCTGAAGGCGTTTTTCCACTAGCTCCGCATTTTTAAGAAGTTTTGCGAGTACGTTTTGAGACATATTTCTTAAAAAAGACATTCAGTGTTAAAGAAAGGTTCAAAATCTAAAAATAAGACCGAACGAAGAACTCAGTGGTTAGCTCTTGCTGTCGTAGGACATACGCTGATAATGTATTAGTGAAACTGAACTTTATTTCCTTGCTTTAAATTATTAATTCGCTCGTCTACAACATTTTGGAACTTCTAACCTCAAAAACTCCAAAATACAAATGTCAATATTTTTTTTTTACTAGTTGGAAAAGCAGAGGCAAAGGCAAGCAAAGTAAAATCCATAGACTTAGAATCTCACCGCTACGCGTACATTCTATTTCTATGGTAAAATCCGTTTTCGCCTCATGGTTTTACATACTAAGTTTTTTAGTGATACAATTTTTGAGTGTTATAGAGTTGTAGTGGGAAGCGATGAGATCATCAGCCACATGACAAGTTTTCAGTCACACACAGCCAATTATTTCCGTGATCATTCGGGGGAATCGGGGGGAAACGCCAATAAGTAATCGCCAAGGTTGGCTGGCGGGTTAATGATCGCAGTGGTGTAACTCACAAAGAGCGCTGATGCCCTTCCTCTGGAGAGCTCCTGAGCTGAGATATTGACTCTTTAAAACAAAGGTCTTCTTTTTACCGAAAAGGTGATGACGATTTAAGCAATAAAACCAACGTCCAGAATACAAAAAAATCTGAAATGTCAGTGAGATGTCAGTAGTTAAATTTCATATTGACATAGTCCAAATTACATAAAGGAACTTAAATAATAATAATGGAAGTTGATCGTACAAAAAGGAATGATCAACATTTCATATTATCATTTATCATTCTACTCAATGTATACGTGCTGCCTTTACTAGTATAAAGAGAAAGCACTAAAATAGGCCCGAAAACACATTTCAGTTTTACGTTCCACTGGAAACTGCGTTTTACTGCACGATATTAAATTTCGGACCATGATCGTACATTTTCTATGTTGGTAGCATTGTCATTACATCCAAAATGGCAGATTGTTGTTAGGTGGAAATACAAACGGCGTCATAAATGCAGAATCTTGGATTTTCATTCGCAAAAACTGCTGTTAACTACGCAAAACTGCGACCTATTTTGTCGGGATTGAGTACTATGGAATATAGTGTGAAAGCATAGCGATTATAATATTAATATGCTCTGATCGAAATCTACAACAATGGCAAACAACAATGTTGGTTCTTCGGGTCCTGCTCCCGGCAAAATACGCGGCCCGGGGAGGCCGCCGAAAAGGACGTGCACTTGGTGTGCAGAAAGCAAGACACCGTTGAAATATGTTTTACCAACGGAAAATGGTAAAAAAGAATTTTGCTCGGAAACATGCTTGTCCGAATTCAGACAGGCATACAGCAAAGGAGCTTGTCTACACTGTGACAATGTTATCAGAGGTAACGCACCACCAAATAGTAAGAATTTCTGCTCTACGTATTGTCTCAATAAATATCAAAAGAAGAATGAGAAAAGGACCAATTCACCACAATCTGGAAATGGGGCAAATGGTACAGACAATCATTCCAATAACAATTCCACAGGTTCTTTCTACGATATTTATCAAACTTTTGATTGGACAGATTATATGAAGGAGACTAACAGTGTTGGGGCTCCTCACGAATGTTTTAAACAGGCCCCTGCACCCCCTGTGAATGAATTCAAAGTTAACATGAAACTTGAGGCTCTGGATCCTCGAAATGTTACATCAACTTGTATAGCTACAGTAGTGAGTGTTCTGGGGCCTCGTCTCAGGTTGAGGTTGGATGGAAGTGATAACAAGAATGATTTCTGGCGTCTTGTGGATGCTGGAGAAATACATCCTATAGGACACTGTGAAAAGAATAATGGAATGTTGCAACCACCTCTGGGTTTTCGAATGAATGCAAGTAGCTGGCCTATGTTTTTGTTGAAGACACTTAATGGGGCTGAAATGGCTCCAGCTAAAGTTTTCCAACCAGAGCCACCTACTCCAAAAACGAATCTGTTTGTGGTTGGTCAAAAGTTGGAAGCTGTTGATAAGAAAAATCCTCAGCTTATATGTTGTGCAACTGTTGGAGCTGTAAAGAATGACCAAATTCATGTTACATTTGATGGTTGGAGAGGTGCCTTTGATTATTGGTGTCGATATGATTCTCGGGATATATTCCCAGTGGGTTGGTGTGCAAGTGCTGGTCATCCATTACAACCTCCTGGTCAGAAGAGTGTATCAACTCCTACAAGGTGAGATCATCTTGATTTTGTTATTGTATTGCTTGTGCTACTCTGCACCTCTTATGTGCTCTTCTCTTCAAATGTAAGACCAGAGGCTTATTTCATAAAACATTTTAGGTATTATGAGCAGCTTGGTAAACTGTGACCATTTGCCCAGAAAATGCCTCTATATCCTTCTTTGGAATAAAGATGTAAAGTGCATTATTTATTTATGAGAAAAATCTCTGTTAATCCATCAAGAGACCAAGATGCTTAGCCCATATTACAACTTGTATTTTTTTTATGAAATAGGCTTAGGGTGTTAGAGTAGTAGTTAGAACACCAGTCTTGTGTATCCAACATGGTATGATTTAATTCTTAATTATTGCAGATTCAAAATGCGACAAAGTGGCATAGTATCAACCCCAGCTTTACCGGAAGGTGGATCCACTGGGGCAAATAACTCTAGTAGTAATAGCCCAGTGTCTACAACAAAGACACCAGTGAGGTTGCGACTGAGGCCTGGCTGCTCAGGAGGCAGTAGTACCTTCCCCTCGGATGTATCTGGGCCAGGCAACTCAGGAGTAGTGGAAACTTTAGCTCGGGAGTTACTGAATGCTCATCCAGATCCTCAAAGGGTTTCCAGAGCTTTTCAGACAGCAGCTGGCAATGTGACCAACACTACAACAGTCCAAGTGAGTTTAGATAAGTTCATCATCATCATCTTGAGCCACATAACATCCACTGCTGTACAAGGGCCTGCCCCAACGATTTCCATCATTGGATAAGTTGCTATTTAGAAAATGTGTTTTTTTACAAAAGTTAATGCGCAAATTCATGTATTACTTATCAGTACTATATTTGGATGTAGTTACACAGAAAAGACTCAATCTACACTTTGCCCAAAAATTGAGTTAGCTATACCAGGGAGCTAAGTTAAGACATATCCATCATACAAAAAAAAAAATTACAGTAAAAGCTCACTTCAACCTATTTTTCATGTACCCTGACACAATCCACATGTATGGCGGGTCAATAGCACATCCAACTTTAAAGCTGAATATCTCCGAAGTAACTTTTTATGGATTGAGTCCTTTCTGTGTAACTACGTCCATTTAATGTAGCTACTCAACAAAACACAGTGAATGTCAAATCACTCAACATCAATTCTAGTGACCACTAATGCAGCTTGAGATGAGTATCGAACTTATTTTACTTTTGATACCTACCAAATCATAGAGTATTTTCTTACAGTGTATCAACATATTTGTGAGAATGGCTTTGTTAATTTTTTTTTAAATCTTGCTTTTTAAAGGTATCTTAGGATTAAACTAGGTGGTTGTTGTGTTTTGGCACACTTATTGTACCTTATTAGAAAGCTAATGAACTAAGGATGTTAATTAAAACATTTGTACATTTTTTTACTCGTAAAACAAAATAAAGGGGAGTCAAAACTCAATTACCACTTTTTTTTAGAAAATTTTACTGCAAATTAGCAGTACTCTCACACCTTAAAAGGAATTACAGAGATAGTAAGCCACATCAAAATCATTTCATAGACACACAATAGACCTTTATTTTACAGTATGTAGTGAATTTGATTATCATTATAATTTCAGCTGATCTGTGGAAACAAAACTTTCTCAGTCAAAATCCCATCGGATGCATCTACAGGAGAGCTGAAGAACTATCTGAAGGAATTGTGTGATGGTCTAGGATGTTGTCATGGCATGATTGAGATTGACACTGGGGAGACAGCTAGTTCATCATGCAGCCTTTGTGGAGAGTCTACCTCTAATGGAATAAAAAGACCTAAAGTGGTATGTTTGTGATCCTACCAATATTCTACATGCTAAAGATCTCGGTGAAAAAACTACTAAATAAAATTTTAATATACTTGGTGGGCAGGTAAATCATAATCTGAATTAGGTCATATTGTTATATCCCTATGAAAACTGAGTAAACATGATAAATTCCCCTAAAAACAAAGGGGATTGACATGCAGATTTTTTTCAAACTGTTCAAAATTATTGCTAATTATGTGATGTACACAGCACAGCATAGCACTAACCGCTCTACCACCTTTACAGGCATATAGCTTCCGATCAGTCTCAAAAAATGAGATGCTATTTATGCTTTTATACTAGGCATCTTCAATCTTCTTGACCCTGTGACCTACTAAGAGTAATATATAAAATAAAATGCGTATACCGTTAACAAAGGGTATTATAGCTTTAAAGGGCGTTATATCTTTGTTTCGATTCAATTATATTGTCTTTATTTGCAGAAGTCCGAAGTGCTAGATTGCGAGGACAGCTCAGCGGGTGCCTCGGAGGCGAAGTCACCGCGGGTGGTGCTGGCGTCGTCGACGACCGGCGCGCCGCCACCGCCGCCGCCGCATGCCAAGCACCCTCACGACTGGACTGTTGAGGATGTCATAGGTCAGTTGTAGCTAGATTTTAAATATGACATGGAAGTTATGTACTCCTGGTGAAATTTCGCTTGACTTATAGAACTCCCACTTGCGGGGTGGTTTTCCGATTAATTTTGCTGACCGTCTGTAATGTCGACTGTCAGTAATGGAGAATATTACTGACATTTTAACGTATCAACGGGCAAAAGATGAAGCAGGGATGGGGGGTTGCGCGGTTGACGAAGGCTGAACTGAGACACAGCTGCGGCGGCGTGCTCACCTTGCGTTATCAAAGCGTCAATGCGACGCAAGTGAAGTCCTAATGGAGCCTCACTCTAAGTCGTTTTACACGGCGTGCATGTTGGTGGCTTTGCGCTACTTACCTTATTTTAATACAAGCAACACCTGAGTGCCACCTGGTGAATGCCATGGTCTTGATGGTACGCCTTTGGAAGGACGCATTTGGTCTCGTTCGTAGGGTCGGTCCTCTGTAACCGGGCATCTGGAACTCCCAAGAACATAATTTACCAAAATATCGTCCCTACCGTTTAATTTCACATCAGGCATTGGTTCGGCGATTTTCTATATTTACCGTGAACAAGCGTTTGACCATCCTGCCTGATGTTAAGCAGCGATGTGATCTACGTTGGAGCAACAATTTTAGTGTTCTCTGACTGTTGTCAGACTGTAGGTGGAGAATGCTTGATTTAACTGCCCTTATCTATCGAAATTGTATCCTTAAAGTAGTATTTGATTTGTAATAATGAATTTAACATTTACAATTGCAACATTTCCTTTGCAGGTTTTATTGCTGCCTCCGATCATGCACTGTCTGCTCATGCTGATCTCTTTAGAAAACATGTAAGTATTTGACCCATATTAAACTGGAACGAATGAAGCCAGATGAAAGAAAGATTTTGTTTGAAATTTCCATGTCCAGGTGAAAATTGGGCTACAAAACGATTCATTTCTATCAAAGTTTTTTGGTAAAAATCCTATGACTTGGATACTAGTATCTTAAAAAGACGTTTTTTTCTTAGGATACTGGTTACAAAACTTCGGTATCATACGCGGACTAAAGGGCGCTATTCTATACTCTTACTTGATTCAGAAAAACGTCATCTGTAAACCTACTTTAACCTACGTACCTTGTGGGAAGCATACAACGACTATGGGCTCGTCACATATCACGGTTATACACGTTTCGAACTAAGCAAGAGCTTCTTTCCACTCCCCTGTCGTACTAGAAGGCGTGAGTGAGTAACTGTATGAAATTAATAGTTTTACCACAAAAGAGCGAGATAAAAGACAAACAATCAAAGACTAACGTAGTTGCATCTATTTCGTTTCCCAATATCTTTGACTAAATGAGGAGGTTAGGATCAAAACGTATTAATTTAGGTGTAACCAAATTTGATGAAAAAAAAATAGGAAAACTTATACTACTCTTAGGCCCTTTCAGAAGAAAAACATAAATAATCCATTCCCTTGTACATATATGAAATCTATTATTTGTCAAAAACAATTTTAAAAATAGTACATGGTAGTAAGTTATATATTTGAAAATGTACAGAAACCCTTAGGGGAAGAAAAGCAAATTAATATGTTTTGATTCTAACCTCCTCAAATGACTCATTCTCACAAGATGTTTCTTGACGCAGGAAATTGATGGCAAAGCCCTGCTCCTGCTGAACAGTGACATGATGATGAAGTACATGGGCCTAAAGTTGGGTCCCGCGCTGAAGATCTGCAACCTCGTCTCCAAAGTCAAGAATAGACGACACTACAGCACATAAAATGTACATACCTACCTGCTGTGAGTTCCATGCATTTTTGTTATAGGGTGGCCGACGAGGTGTGGCAAAGTGGTGTGCATTCCAAATTTAAGTAACATAACGTTCCTACGTCACGACTGTTATTCCAGTGGGGATGAAAACTATCAACTAATGGCGCTAGTATCGCAAAATAGATTGACATGATTGGTCGACTGTCACTGCAAGTACTTTTGACAAATTGCATTACTTTAATTAGTTCGTATAAGTCAAGCGTACGAAGCGCCATCGGCATTCAGCTTGACGTTTTCTTCCCTATAAGGCAGAATAGATAACATTGATAAATATTCACATCTCAATTCAGATAATACCTACATGTTCAAAAAGTAATTAGGTATGTTATTTCAATTTGGAACATGGTTACTAGCACTGCCATGATTTGCCGGTCATAGTTTATTTAACTTGCACTTGTGTTTTGTTTATGTATTTGATTTTGTTTTATTTAGGTACTATTGTGGCACTTATTTTCAGGGTTTACTAGTTTATTTGATTTCAATGGAGGATGAATAAGTATTAGTTAATTTGCATTGCATCACTTTGTTTACGTTCCTGTGACATTATAGGTTATTTATAATCGGAGTAAAATGATGAGATATTTTGGTAGTATATGGACTGCTACAGTTCTTAGTTATCTGTAAACTTTTTCATTGCATTTTAAAACTTGTTTGAACATAAAACATACACACTGTTTTCATAAATAATATTATAATGTACTATCCTAGATAAAGGTAGTTTGTAGAGTTTCCTTCTGACTTTATTTTAATGTTTTGCCTATTTGTTTGACTTGCCATGTTGTCAGGTTTAGTTACGACAAACATACCGAGTTTTTCGACTCGGTGCTTATTTTTGCCATTAAATTATTTCCATCTGTTTGAATCTCTTCATAACACAAATAATAATGGCTGTATAATGTGGGAGAACGGTACATCCCGTTAGCACAAGGGCAGTGTATTAAAAAAAAATGGGTGGAAAAATGAGGAACTAATGTCGCTAGTATCGAGTGTTCCAAAACATCATTAGTTTCTCAGATTAATACCCCGTTGAGAAATTATCCACCTCTATGTTTCACGTCACTTGAATTAGACCATGTGTTTATTGTATGGCTAACTATGAATATGAACATGTTGAAATATGGACATGAAATGGATCCCAATCCCGTAGAATAAAAAAAAATTATAGTTTCTTTATTTTACTAAGCTACATCTGTGGATACAATTTATAATATATATTAAGAAAAGGATAGATTAATAAAAAGTCCCATGTGCTAACGGGTTACGTATTTTTTTATGTTGTATATAGTTATTCGTGTGTATAAATGTAACATTTGAGAGTGCATTTATGATATACATATAGTTAGTATATTTATTATGTTTTCAACAAGTTTTGTTTGTGTAGGGTTCAAGTTAATTCAAAATTGAATTCATGCTAATTAATTTAGTTTTATTTTATTATATATTATAACATAATGAAAACATAAATTTTGCAATACTTAACATATTGTTCTATTGAATATATTTGATATTCCTCTGTAGGTATTCACTAAGTATGCTCATTTGTTTGTAAATAATGGTAAGAGCTTGTTAAATTGGCTAGTCGTTGGTAAAGCAACAAGAAAAACCTGGTAAATGTATTTGTAACAGAACATCGTGCATAATAATAAGAAACGATCTGGTAAATTGTACAATTTGCGAGACAAATCACAGCTCTCATTTATGTAATTCATTATTAAACTAAAGACTTACATTTAGCTTTCCATGTTAAATTTTAATCACATAATATATATATTTTTAAAAGGGTTTTATAGAAGTAACTTCCGATTAATAACACCAAGAGATATAACTATTAGGATAGGTCTAGTGCCTTTCAGTATGTGTACTTAACATTTCTCATAATATGCTGTAATTTAAACATAAAAAAGTGGGAGAATACCTCGCACTCAATTTTAGTTTGTGTGTAAATTTGATGCCTCAACACGATAGTGTCGTCATTGGGCTACCGGCAAAAAAAAAAAAAAACAAACAGCTCAGACGGCTCGTGAACGGGAAATTTCTTACGCTAAAATGACGATTCTCCAGGTACGACAAGAATAGAAAAATATGTTTTTATCGGATGGCTAACTGCAACAAGATAGATGCACAATATCACACTAAGTCATTAAAAATTTGGTATTCGCTGTGAAAGAACTGAGTCAATTGAAGTTTTAGAAATAGTCTTTAGATTTTGAGAGAGTGAGATTGACTGATAACGAAAACTGTATTCTACAATGCGGAAACACATTCAAACTTCACTAAACGTTTTTTTGCCGGTGTCCCACTTATTCTGAAAAAGCAATGTTTTTATCTTCATGAGACTTGATGATTTAATAAGTCGCGGTTACACAATTTGTTTCAAATATTAGGTTTGTATTTTGCCGTATGTATAACTTATTGCTTGTACGTTATATACCCCCTTAACACGAAAGACATCCGCTCAATAATAACTCAAATAAAAGTAGCTGTGATTAAAAAGTATATATGTAAATACGATACCTAGTGCTTATTAAATATATAAATTGAAAGTCCTGACTGACCATCTTGGACTTGGAAAGCTGATTTTATGCTTAGAAGTTCATGGTTCAATGATAATACGGAACCATTCCATTTCAAATTGTATTTGCAATAGATTCGTTTAGTGATATGTAAGCGTGTAGTGTGTAGAGTATTTTAGGAATGATTGAGAGGAAGGAAACGGTTCAAGTAATTCATATTGAAGACTGATACACTTTGTGGAGCGACTTTGTAAATTTTATATTCTGTAAAGGATGAACATGGTAGGGATTCGTTGCGTCTATCACCTTTGAAATTGGCTTACATTAAACTACATATTACATTGATAATACTTTGTCTCCTCCATTTCGGATAGCAAGGACTTTGAAACAATTACTTTACAAGAAATCACAATAACAAGTTTGCTTGTTAAACAACATCAAAACTTTACTGTTCTCTGCTTTGAGAATATATTTGACAGTCTGTTATTTTGTACTTCTACCCTTATCAGGTGTCATACTAAATGAGTGAGATATAACTAAGTGCTTCTAAATTCTTATTGCATTTCAGATTTTCTCGGTAATCATTGAATTTTCACAAACGAATAATAACAATCGTTGGTAGTAATAGCTGTATTCTAAGTTTTAAGTTGGTCCAGAATTTCCGGTCAACACCAAGTTCGAAAATCTAATGATGAAATCCGAAAACTAACGAATGATGAAATCCGAATTGAATTAAGAATATAGAAGCATAGTAAAATATTACAGCCTGTAAAGTATATTTTGAAATTAGACCTCAACAGGTCTCCGTATAGTGATGTTCTAAGACCAAATGATCTGAAATGGTAATGTGGGGACTGAAGTTCCGCAGTTTAACAACAGATTAATTTTTTGTTTGATTATTTTCTAATGGCATCTATGTTAAAATGTCTGTCTTTAGTTTTCACCTTAAACAATTGCATTTTTTTTAAAGTTTCTTTGGTATTTTATGTATTTATGCGGCTGTATTATTTGCCATCGCGTTACTTTTGTGAATGTTACAACATTTCTTCAATGTGATATTTCGATGTTATCTGTTAAAGTGATAGATGATTAATATTATTAAAAGAAAATGTTGATTTATTTTCATTTCTAGGAGTAGGGAAACTTAGTTTTTTTTTTCAATTCATGACAGAGTATTTAGTTTGTAAGTTTTTTTAAGTCATAAACTTTTGCACAGTAATTATATAATGTTAGGTAGCGTTACCCTTTGTTGTTATGTGGAATAACACTTTGCATCTCCTTAGTATTTTTGTCTATGTAGAACATAGCGAATATTTGGATTATTTCCTTAATATCATGTTTCGGTGTACTTATAGATTTATATTAATATTTTCATTCTTCCTGTTCTTTGTATAAGGTTTCCGGTTTAAACTCTACTCTTAAGGCATACTTTATATAGCATTGTAATAGAGACTACTAGGTGCACTTCATACATCTTCTCCTTTAGGGTGTTTTATTCGCCAATATGTATTTAATAATATGTCTATTTATTTAACATTGAAGAATATATCGTGAAGTTTAGTATAGTTTTCAGATGAAAACTTATTATTTTATTACAAAATTTAGAATTTATCATGATGTTAATGTAAATAGACGGTAAATTCAAAGATGTGTATAATAAATTGTGATGACGAATTTTGTGTTTAATTTACCTAATATAGTAATATAACCGTAATATACGGTTTGGTAGGGGGAGATAAAGAATTCTGTTTAAATAGTTACATTATAATGGCATTGTAATACTGGCTGACCAGGACCTTCCTTGAGAATCACTATGTACTGAAAAACCGCATCGAAACCTGAGATCTAAGCATACATAGGGCCCGACAGCGGAAGGCGACTGTTTTGTACTATGTATTGATTTAATTACACACGAAGAAAGGTAGGTATACATCAGTAAGGACTATCCTGCTATTACTTAAAACATAGGTATCCTGCTTTCACCCATAGTCCGCGCGCTGTAAGAGGCCCATTTTGGTATAATATTACTAACACCAATGACATTGTAAAAAAATATGTAGAACGGAAATGACGCATATTTTTATAGATAAGTTTATTGTTCGGTAAATAGGTAGGTTGATAAATTGTTGAATTTAATCATTAGTAAGTAGTAACTTATATACACACATCAAAAGAGTCTAGGGATCAAATACATTTTAGAAGATTGCAATGAAGAATATATTTTATAAACATTGAATTCATTCATAATTTATTCAAAATGTGGTGATAAGTTATTGCTACAGGCATGGGGAATTAGGTAGGAGACTAATCCAGAAGTTTAGATTTGATTTAAATAATATAGATTTTTTTGAGTTAAAAATGATCTTGATCCCTAGACACTTGTGATGTGTGTAATTATATCAACAGGTAAATCGGTAATATGCAAAGAAACATCACTGTCAGTGAGGGCACCTCCCCTTCGTCCACTAAATACATCGGTGGATCATTATCCACCTAAATTAAATAGGTATACAGAGTGTAAAAGAACCCCGAGTAATGGTCTTAGAAACATCGTTAAGCTTGTCAACTTTTATGATATGAACAACTTTTACTATGGCGACAATGTGGGGAATTGAAAATAAAAATTTCAAAATGTTATCTCCCGAGGCGAAAAATTGTCTATTTTTTATGGAGATGAATTTTTTTTGCGAAGTTAGTAAGGAGTAAAGGCATGGGGGGAGGCTTTGTTCAGCAATGGGACATAACACAGGCTACATAAAAAAGTAAGGAGTAAGGAGGTCTCGACAGGAGGAAAATCATTGAAAATACCTTTCTTTGAAAGTACTAAGCATTTCCGTTGTTGTCTTTTGATAGCGAAATTAAGCTTAATAGTAATATAGGTAAGTGCCTACTACGAATTGCACCTGTGATTATCTAAAAAATAAATGGTCCAATTCAGGGCTCACTGAACAAAACATTTCGGGCATTTAGGATTTTGTTTTATAACTCATCAATCCACAGAGTTTGACAATGGGGGTATTTTCAGGGCCCCTGTTTCTCTTAGTTATGACAGATGGCGCTAGTTGTACTAGGTGGACAAATGTCAACGAAATTACTAACTTCAAGCAGTCCGTATTGAAGGCGACAGTAATTTTTTTCATTGTTTGTCTACATGTTACAAAAGTGTCAGAAGTCTAAATAACTCACCCAAATAATAAAAAACGCACTTAAACATAACTGACAGAAGTCCCCCTGGATGTCTACTAGCGATATCTAGATAAGAAACTTCTGAAGTTGAAAATTCCCATTGATGTATGAAAATGTTGCAGTGATGAAACTTATTATGCTATGTGTGTACTTCCCTCAGTCAGTCCATGACTGTTCACCAAAATCAGAAGGCCAAGAAGTGCCACCTCTCCCCTATCCGATGAGAGTTTCAAACGTTTTGACAGGGTTCGGTAATGTCAATCTGTACTGTAAACAACTTCCCATTTATTTGTGGGTACTATTTTTAGAGTCGTTTAGTATGAGACTAACATGTCTACTATTAAAATGTTGTTTTATAATTTTTCATTAAAGGAAGCGGATTGTCCAAATTTTGGATATTACTGTAACGTTGTTATCCCTTTTTTTCAGACATATTTATAAAATTCGACACAAAATTTCTGCCAACTACTTACCTACATGTTTTTCTTGAGCCATTGTCAGGGTGCTAACCTGACTTAATGCACAGGTAGTCATGGTTTATTTTGCAAATATAATCGGTAACTTCGGAAGGTATCATTGGTGTGCTTGTTTCTTGATATATTTCAACAAAGTCGGTTTAGCATACCACCAGATGGCTATAACATTTTTGGCCCCGCCCGTGAATTACCAATGCCCTGGAAACAAGACTTGATGCGCCAACCCCGATTACGATATCTCCGTTTTTACAAGGACTATCATCATGGAGTGGAATTTGATTTGCGAGAGATCCTGGTTGAAGGATTTCACTCAAACACTGAATTCGGCGTTCTTATTGGCAGTCTTGCTTGTGGACTTGCTGCTGACCGGTTTGTATTGGTTTATATTCATACTAGCTGACCCGGAAAATAATATATACATTGCTAATGTTTTAAACATATCTATTGATTATCTATTGAAGAAAAACGCATCAAAATCCGTTGCGTAGTTTTTAAGATATGAACATACTAGCAAACACGGCGAACTCCGTTTCGCCACCAGATGGCTTCGTTTCGTTTTCCCGCATTTCTGTTGAAATTTTTCTTAAATTTTCTTTGCTATAAACCTTACGGAGCCTGAGACCTTTCCAACGAATGCCAAACCGTGGAAATCGGTTCGTGCGTTCTGGAGTTATAGCGTCAGGGAGGAAAACCCGACTTATTTTTATATAGTAGACTAGCTGCCCCCGCGAACTTCGTTCCGCCTTAGAGGGGATACCTAAATTTTCTAAGTTTCCGCGCAATTTTTTATTTTTTTCTGTCCTCTTCCTTCCACTTGAGTGCCTCACAGTGTCTGCATTTATTGGCCATTCTACCTATGAATACTAATCGATGATTAAGGTAATCAATTAACGGATCATAATCAAAAGCAGCATCGGCAAATGCATCGCATGTAAGTATTCATCGTAAACATACGTCTCCTTTCTGCTTCCCGCTCGGAATGAATTAAACGTCGCCTACGTGTTTCTTCGAAGGTCTCTGCGGCTATGTACGAAGCTTGACGCTCAGCATCTAAGATTTGGCGAGTTTGGGTTTGCTGAAAGGTCTCAGCAGCTCTTTGAGCCGCGTGACGTTCGGCACCCAAGACCTGGCGAGCTTGGGTCTGCTGAGAGGTCTCAATAGCTCTTTGAGCCGCGTGACGCTCTGCATCCAAGACCTGGCGAGCTTGGGTCTGCTGAGAGGTCTCAGTAGCTCTTTGAGCCGCGTGACGCTCTGCATCCAAGATCTGGCGAGCTTGGGTGTGCTGAGATGTCTCAGTAGCTCTTTGAGCCGCGTGACGCTCTGCATCCAAGACCTGGCGAGCTTGGGTCTGCTGAGAGGTCTCAGTAGCTCTTTGAGCCGCGTGACGCTCTGCATCCAAGACCTGGCGATCTTGGGTCTGCTGAGATGTCTCAGTAGCTCTTTGAGCCGCGTGACGCTCTGCATCCAAGACCTGGCGAGCTTTGGTCTGCTGAGAGGTCTCAGTAGCTCTTTGAGCCGCGTGACGCTCTGCATCCAAGACCTGGCGAGCTTGGGTCTGCTGAGAAGTCTCAACAGCTCTTTGAGCCGCGTGACGCTCTGCATCCAAGACCTGGCGAGCTTGGGTTTGCTGAGAGGTCTCAACAGCTCTTTGAGCTGCGTGACGCTCGGCATCTAAGACCTGGCGAGCTTGGGTCTGCTGTGAAGTCTCAGCAGCTCTTTGAGCCGCGTGACGCTCGGTATCCAAGACTTGGCGAGCTTTGGTCTGCTGAGAGGTCTGTGCAGCCCTTTGTGCAGCATGACGATCAGCGTCTAAATTATGACGGGTCTGCGTTTGCTCAAAAGTTTCAACAGCCCTTTGAGCTGCGTGACGCTCGGCATCTAAAGTCCGACGGATCTGTGAATCCTCTTCGGATTCCAGTGATCTAGCAAGTTTAGCAGCCCGAGCTCTGCTAAAAGCTATTAGCTAAATTGGACTTTCGTTTGCGAGGCATCGTAAAAAACAAAAATAAAATGAATCGAACAAAACAGATATACAGATTGAGATTTGTTATCAAATAAAAACCTCTAATAACCACCTACGTAGTAAAAATTTACGCTCGCACGACGATGTGTATAAGTCACGTTTAAATGGAACGTTTAAGTGGCGTGAAAAGTACTCGAAACCGGAGGTCGTGTATGAAAAGATGTATGAATGTAGATGAAGCGAAAGGGTATGTCAGGATCGTGACAAATGGAGATCTGTAGTCTCTGCCTACCCCTCTGGGAGACAGGCGTGAAGTATGTATGTATGTAAAGAAACTAAGAAATTAAATTACCAATACTTATTTACTACCAATGCATAAAAATAGTAGGAGGTAAGTAGGTTAGTTTAGTTTTACACCTACTACGACCTATTAGATTAATTAAAAAAGGGAAATAAAAGCAAATCGGTTTTTTTAAAGTAACGGAAACTATCTTACCTACTATAACTATAAACTAATAATACTATTAACTATGAATTAAAAGATCCCGAAATATTAAGCATGTACAAAATTAATTTATAGGACCTAACTAATAAAAAATACTACCTACTTAAAAAAATACGAAACAATAAAATAATTTTACTGGATCGAAAAAAGTACCTAAATCTTTGTAGCGCAAATTTCTCTAATCGCATGCGTCCGACAACGTCGTCTGCCCTCACGTATCTGCCCGTTCGGGTAGGCATAGTTATGTAGATTCGTGCGCTCCCCCACCACACGACAGCGCCGTTGCCGGCCGCCACACTTCGGCGAATGTGCGCGACGACGACCGACGACCAATGACAGCGGCGGTGATGCAGAGTATTCGTTAAAAGGATTTTTTACTTCAAAGCCAATTTTTTTTTAACTTGATACACCCAAAACTTCTAAATATCATGTTCCTAGGTTCAGTGCTTAAGATTTTGTATACAAAAAGTTTGGTTTCGTAGTTCCCGTTCCGAATCAGTTCCGTTCCGTTCGAATTTCGGAATTCCGTTTGTAGAAAAACTCTGCACATCCTAAGAGACCTACGTACCAAGTCTCATGGTTTTATCTTAAAAATGACGAACACCCATACAAACTTTTAACCCCTATTTCACCCCCACACTGGTAAAAAAGTAAAAATGCTAAAACAAACGATTTTTGTATCTTATTTAGTGCTTAAATACAAAATGTAATGTTTTTATCTTCAAAAATTACGAACTTCATACAAAATTTCAACCCTTATTTCATCCCCTCACAGTTCGAAATTTCAAAAACGCTAGAACAAATGTTTTATTATTTCTTATCAAGTGCTTAAATATACAGTTTCATGGTTTTATCTTTTAAAATTAAGAAATCCCATACAAACTTCCATCCCCCTTTTCAACCCCTTACCACCCCTATTTTGCAATAAAAAAGTAGCCTATGTTCTATCTCAGGGTCTAAGGATTGTCTGTGCCAAATTTCATTAAAATCGGTTGAGAGGTTTAAGCGGGAAAGCGTAACAGACAGACAGACAGACAGAGTCACTTTCGCATTTATAATATTAGTAAGGATGTAGTTTCATACACAATAGTACATATAAACTTAGTTTAATTAAATTAAGCTGGATGCGAGAAGCCGAAAACAGATCACAGTGGCGTGCAATTGGAGAGGTCTATGTCCAGCAGTGGACAGGTATGGGCTGATGAATGTATTTTAAATTTAATTTAAATCATCAGATTTAAATTAAATTTAAAATACATTATGTACAAAGAGAAACACGTGGATGAAATCACGGGTCATATCTAGTTCAAAAAATATATATTTTAAATCCCATTATAGGCTTAACAGCTCAAAGGACGTTTGTGGAATTGGGCCTCGAATCTTTTTCAGTCAGATACAGAACGATTGTCCGAGCTCTATATATAAAGTAAAACCAGTTAGATTCGGCTGAGGGTTTATCGTACCATAAAATTACTTGTTTACCCACATGTCAAGTGATCGGGAAAATTGGCTAAGTCCTCATGCGGGGGACCTCACAAACGACGATGTGCGGGAGGGAAAACCACCGGCATGTGACAGCTGGGACGTGGCCTCAGTACATGTCTTATTGAGTTAAAGGCAAATGTTTTTGCCGGAGAGAAAAAAATATTTATCGAGAGAGTCGTTATGATATTGTGTTTGGCTTTTTACAGTAAGGAAAATAATGACGATATCAATGCACAGTATAAAACAAAGTCGCGACCCGCTGTCAACCCTATGTATGTTTAGGTCTTTAAAAGGTCGCAACGTATTTTGATGCGGATTTCTTTAGTAGATACAGCGTTTCTTGACAAAGGTATATAATGTATGCGTGTTATAGTAAACAAATGCCTAGTAACAACATTGCACTCTTGCGAAGCCGGGGCAGGCCGCTAGTAGAATATAATTTTGATTTAATAATAGTAGCCGTATAAAGAAAAATAATCGTTTAATTTTCTGGTATATGTCTATTTATGTAAGTTAAAAAGGAGTCTATCTCAATTTGACCATATATATACATACCATATATGTACACTGAACCTTAGACTGGAATATTATAAGAATTCTCAGTAAGTTCTATTCCTGTTTATTTTTAGCTGTGATTTTGTTTGTTGTTCTGTAGGTTTTTTCTCATGTTGTCCTAGAAGTTAAGGTACATAGTTTTAAGTTATGTTTAAGCTACCTTAATCTTAAGATGTATGGCTTATAAAATAAATAAGATTTAAAAAAAAAGTTTTTTTTATAATTATAAATATTATTTCATGTAAGATATATTAGATACATGTACGTCACAACCGTTTCCCATACAAGTAGGCAGAGGATTTTTTAAGTAACTCTGTACTTTCTCCCGTTTTCAATTCGTCCCGCCCGACTCTTGTGAGATTGATATATCTACCAGATAATATATGAGTTTTAAATCTTGTGTCGGTATGTACTTCTTATAGAATGACGTGGTCATAGTTGCCTGCTGCCGCTGAATAATAATGTATGTTGTACAATGACGAATTGTTAATTAGTGTGCTATAGAGTATATTGATCCTCAAAAGTACTGATGACACAAAAAAATATAAAAAAATGTTGTTAATATTATGTGCCCCTGGTTTAGGATCTAACTACATTGATCAATTGTAAGCTTTTTACAGCTCATCAGCATGATTTGGAAAATAATTGACAGAATGTTGTTCTCCTATATTCCAGTAACCTAATAGCCAGCTAGCTACATAATATTTAGTACCAACAAAAATCATTTATCTTCACAATGCCCACGTTATAATGACTATACAATCTTATTCATATTAAGCTTGTGAATTGATGATTTTTACTTTTGCGAAACTTGGTAGGTAAATACGATAGTGTATCGGATTCATCAACAGCCACATAACGTCCACTGCTGGACGAGGGCCTCCCCCAATGTTTTACATGATCATTTGGGGGAAATGCCAATCGCCATGCTTGGCGGGCGGGTTGGTGTTGTGGTTTAACTCACAGAGAGCGCTGCTGCCAGTCCTCTGGACAGTTTCCTCGGTCGCCTCTTACGACCCCCACAACATGAAAAGTTGCGCTAGGATGACACATGTATTCTGTTCGCCGTCACCACATAGTTAACGGATTAAGACATACTTATTTTATCGCGGACGGAATAAATGGTAAAACCGCGGGGCGCGGCTCGTTCATAAATAATGTCATCAAAATTGATAGCCAAAACAGTATTGAGATCACGTATCAGACCTAATATCAACGGGTCCTATGAAAAATTAACAGTCATCAAATGCTTACGGTTGGCCGTAAATTTTCTCTGGTGTACAGTGCGCTACAATATTTCTAAAATAAAAGTTGTATGTTTTTCGTCGTAGCTTAGTCGTTGGCTATTCGACCTGTGATTGAAAAGGTTGCGTGTTTGAGTTTTACTCGTGCGAGCCGTATACTAATAGATACCATTTTTCTTTAAATGCGTAAGGACTACAGTGCTGTATGTTTTTCTTCCTGTGATATGATATGTGTCTTATCGTATCTATATCGCTTTACATCGCTTCGAGCTGACACATCGGTTGCTCGTCACCCGTTTGTCGACCATCCTGCCTGGTGTTAAGCAACAGTTTGGTTTACAATCAACCAGTTACTTATCCTTTAACGAGTAATCGCGAAATAATAGATTTCGTTCTCGTGATTTTTAATTCTGTTTAGAGTACCATAGACTTCAAGACTACAACGCAAAGACACACTGTAAAGAGTCTACAGCGATACCGACTTAATAAATAAAAATATTTTTTTTCTTATAGAATGCTATTTATGGCCATTATGACTAGTATGCATCTGTCGTGTGGCTGCGGTGTGGAGTAAAATATCGTAAGCTACAGACTTGAGCCTCTAGACTGAGGTGTATGATTATATAAGACAATGTCGAATAAAAGGTTAAAGATATTCACAATTTTCAACCTAAGAGATATATTAGTTCTCGCGTTTATAGCGAAGCAAATTCTCCTACAGGAAATTGTATGAGTCCGAAGATTTGCAGTGTTCCTCACTGTACGCAACTTCTGCAGCGTCCCCTCTAGAGGCTAGTGGACTTCGTCATAAATTATGACCATCAATAATACGCAGCCGTGGCTTTGTCGACGACATGCCGACTGCGTTTTGTTTATGCTTGGCACTCCTTCGTCCACTGCATTGAGGAATATCGGAAAAAAATCTAAGGTTCAATGCACACTGGTACAGTTATTCTAAGCAACATAAAATATTGCTTTTTATAAGTAGTTAATGGGGGAAATTTCACTATATAGTACACTAGCTGACCCAATAAACGTTGCTTTTGCCAATATGTATTATTAACAGTATTCGTGTCCTATTATATGCATGTATTATACCTATAAACCTTCCCCAAAAATCACTCTATCTACTAAACAAATGCACATCAGAATCCGTTACATAGTTTTAAAGATCAAAGCATACATAGGGACAAACAGCGGGAGGCGTCTTTATTTTATACTATGTAATGATTCGGTAACGTCAAAGGATATTGTTTGTTAGTTATAAAACACGCCTTACATAGGTATTATGGTACACCAACGCCTTGTACATAACACAGGTGGATATTCACAACACAGAAACGAGCAACCTTTTTTAGTAAAACAATGACGTATCAAAATCTGTATTCCACTTTTATCGTTAACATTTAGACCAAAGTATTCGTGACAATAACGATAATTCAAAATAATTTGTCAAATTGTGTGTTCTTTTTTCTTTCAATAAAAGGTCTATGATATTCATGCTCATTACAGTGACCTTCAATTTAGAGGGTCTACAAAGAAAATTTAAAATCGGTAGGTGGATATCAACCTTCGTAAGTGCTTCAACTACTTAAAACCAACGAACGTTGACCCAACACATTGAAAAGCGATTGTACAGAAGGAGTTCTTTAATTTTAGACAATTGTATACATCAACATGTCAACGATTTCCCGTTCTACATAAATGGAAAGGTAAACCTTTCTGAACTCTTTTGGTTGAGATGGAGCGAACCGAATGAGTTTCAGAATTCCATGTAACGAAGGTAACCCTTTCCGGACCCGATAGTTGTGACCACAAAACATTTGAGCTCATTCCAATTCCGGTCACATTGATTTCGTCATTCAACTTTGATACTGGCGGGCGAACGCGCAACTTTGTTATTAGGATGCTGAAATAGGTCTTTACCAGTGTGAGAAAGATATGGGGAGACGGTTCAGCGAATATTAGTCGATTTTCTGTATGATGTAAATAGCTTATTAGGTAGAGGGTACACATCCTGCTTCACACTATGTTTGTTTGAAGTATACAATCCTTACTGTAAGCATAAACAATATGCGGAATATGTAGATATCATGTTGATAATCACGTTTAGTTAGGTTTTTCCTATAAATGCTTGCAAAAATATTTTTAGTACCTGCCATTTTTTCCATTCATTTATTTATTTTTCAAAATATTTGTCATAGAATGTGACAGTACCAAATTGCAGTGTTTAATCTTACTAATATTATAAATGGGAAAGTGAGTTTGTTTGTTTGTTCCGCTTTCACGCCGTAACTACTGAACCGATTGCTTTGAAATTTTGCAGACGTATAGTTAGAAGTCCGGTTTAAATAATAAGGTATTTTTTATCCCGATATTCCCGAGGGAAAACAAAAATATTCCTTTATACCGCAATATAACTGAAGTCCACGCAGGCGAAGCCACGGGCGGAGCTAGTAATAATATAATGTAGAACAAAATACCAGTAGGTAAACGAAATATCTGCATACCATATACCTATCTTAAATACATCTCAATCTGTGTAAATAGTAGTAGCCTGTAGTAATATTATTTATGTGACAGGGTAAGAGGGTACATACACATACTCGTATTTACACTAGTGCAATCCTCTTCACACATCACTAATTTTCCGAACGTCAGAAAAAAAAAATTACTCTGTATAACTTTTTTCGCAAAATTCACTGGTTATAAAATTCAGTAACGAATTGTTGTCAAACATAAAAATGAAAAGAACTACATAAAATCTTCCACACACGTAGAACCTCAAACGTAATTTTATATTTCCAGTAACACATTTGTCATTAATGTCGTTCTGTTACTTATTTCACTTATACAGAGGGTTCATTTTCACTCGTTTCCACGGGCAGGAGCACGGAGCGCGTCTGCAGAATCTAAGAACATTAGAACGAATCGATAGTAATATTATTATTATTACAAAATGCTTTGTGCCCGATACGTGACGACGCGGCGATCGCGTAACCAATACAAGGGTAAGAAGGAGCAGTCACGATTACTTTGTATAAATAAAATAGTGGATCTGGCAGACGTTGTCCTATATCCGTCCTATCTGATGCGAAGTCTATGTAACGTGGTAATCAATGCACCAGGGTTAGCAAAACCCCTGTTTTGCCAATGGATAAAGATGATTTGTATGCTGCCAAGAAAACGCGTGTGTTGAAAAGTGGCAAAAGCAAGAAAACGCGCACGTCTCCTGAGCAGGCGGAGTAGAAGCAGGGCTTGGGTGTTAGTGAGCTTCTGCCTGAATTAGACGTTGTCGTATCTTAATATTTCTGGGGACAGATTCAGCTCATCGACGTAATATAAAATAAAGAAAAATATATAATAAATCTTTTTCTGACGTTAGGAAAATTGGTGACGTGTGCAGAGGATTGCATTGGTGTAAATACGAGTATGTGTATGTATTCACTTACCCTGTCACATAAACAGTATTACTACAGGCTATTACTATTTACACAGATTGAGATGTTGATGTTACTGTCACATTCTACGACAACTATTTTGGAAAGTATGGGCTGATGATGATGATGATAAAGAAAAAAAACGACTCCAACCAGTAGCCGCCCGCCCATACAATTATATAAAGTTCCCCTCAATATATCTGGTTTGCCATTTTATTATGAAACCACCTTGCCAACATAATTTTGCCAACAAATTAAATTAATAAAAATAGGTTCATAGACGAAGTTAACTGCGACCACACATAAAAAAATGTATGAAGAAAAATAGACAAGAGAGACTCCTAAGTCGCTTAAAAAGATCTTTGTATGTCCACTACTGTGTTAACTATGACTATAATAGATTATAAAATAGTGTTACTTATTTTCCGCGCATTTTTTTCAATGACAGTAACAAACACATCAAACATACTAGCAAAATAGTTCTTGCCGCTCATGCGTTATGACTGCATCAAGGGACATAGAGATTACATTAATATGTAACACAGAGCAAAAGAACAAAACTTATTAAAGAGAAATTTACCATAGAATACAGTACCGATGATAGAAAAAAAATATATTTGTAGCAGGTAGCAATCGACTGTCTCTGCCTACTCCTCTGGGAGACAATCGTGACATTGTGCCTCTATTATAATAAATAATGTAT
Source organism: Conopomorpha cramerella (assembly GCA_012932125.1). NCBI lineage: Eukaryota > Metazoa > Arthropoda > Insecta > Lepidoptera > Gracillariidae > Conopomorpha > Conopomorpha cramerella. Next base: position 50,646 of record SJJU01000476.1, on the reverse strand, counting down.
AGGGTACATCGAAAACGCATTCGATTGAATCAAGACCAATAGAAACGGGGGAAATCGCTTGTCTCATTTGACGTCGCCAGTACGTGACACCACGTTCAATCAATTTATGTTTCTCGGGGATAGTGGGCAAGCGTCTAGGGGTTGGGGTTCGGGGTTTGGTACTATCGGTCTCGCGTGGGTTGAGTATAAAATACTATCGGAGCATATTCTTTATGAGTAAGGTCGATGCAATACAATCATCTTTAAAGTGGTGTATGAAATTCATTGCTGTTTATCGGCGATTTAATAAAGACTAAGGCCCATTTAGATGCCTTTTTCTAGTACGCTCGAGAGGTATGATTGAAAACGACACAACATTTATACAACACCTGTAACTGTACTTTACGCAATGCAAGCAAATTTTCTGATACAATTTTTTTGCATGTTGGAGGTAATAAAATGCAGTCGTCTAAATCGGTTTTTTTTTTACTCTGTAGCTTTAGCAAGTACTTAATTAGGGTCAGTTGAGGTAGTCTAGTGACCCAAACTTGCAGATAGAGGGAGGTTGTGGCTTCTAAGCGTGTACCAACGGGTCTCTTTTTCAGGGAAAGTTGATTCAGTGTCGTTGTCGTGTTTCACTAATATATTCAATATTATCTATTACATTGTGTACCTTTGAAAACTGTACCATTTTTTTACGGATGAGCCCTGACTCCTAGATTTCTGCCGTAGACCTAAATATACAAACTAGCCCTTCCATGTCACAAAATAGTTCCACTTTTCTTTACAATATTCGAGCTCTTATCTATAAAAAAAATGAATTGCTGTTCGTTAGTTTCGCTAAAACTCCATAACGACTGGACCGATTTGGCTAATTTTGGTCTTGAATTACACGTGGAAGTCCAGGGAAGGTTTAGTACGTGTATTACTTCCAATACTATGGCAAAACAATGGATATGGATAGCACATTATAGATTTAAAACACAATAAATATAGTTTTTAAAAACTATATATGATTCAACATTGATAGTCTATTGTGTGAACAAATGAGATAGCATGTGGTCCGTGTCCCACCTGCGTGGCATCCTGATATGGCATGCTACCTGATGAAAGATGAGCATTCTCTCACTTACGTAGCAACCAACTCCTTGCATGGGACGCCCTATCTAGTACGCTAGTACCATAGATATCGTGGATTGTAGAACACAGTTTTTCACATTAACATAGTCTATTTCAGATAGAATTTCTTAGTTTTTTATTGATGTGTTTTTTTAAGTTGTAGGTTGAGATCAGAAGAAAATAATGCGTTAGGGCTCATCTGTTGTGAAAAATGACATGAGTATTATAATCGTTTGTCCTTTCACTTTCACAAAGTGACCTGCATTCTCCTCTAACAAACGCAAAAATAATACCTTCAGCTCCCAGTACTTCATCTGCTTCATTTCATCATTTCGCCTCACTGAACTAGTGATACAAAAAACTTCAACCCTGTCAAGTATAAGATATAGCTGAAGCATAAACTCGAATTCTGAAAGTCAGTACTCAAGTGTCACTTGAGCATTGGTTTGTCTCTTTTACACAAACATTGGGGCCGGATTAATGTTACTTGAACGGAGATCTGTGCTTGAGGGGAGAATACGGTTGATATTCACTGAACTGTATTATGAAGTGGAGAAGGGATATACGTACCTAATCGATTTTTTTTTATAAAGTAATGTTGAAAGAAACATCTTCAGTAAGTGCAGAAGAAGATTTTTCTTTTTTTTTATTGCACAGTGTACAAAAGTTTGACCAACATCCGGTCGTTAAGCAGAGACGTGGTCTACAATGGAGCACGCTTGTTCATTAGATACCTATTCACCCCAGTGTCTTGAAGACCTCCAAGATTATAACTGCGCAGGAAAGACAGAGCCCAGCAAGTCATTGCACATCGTGGCGGTTCGGACTATGAAAGTAGACGCAAACCGTTTGGTTCGCGTAAATGGAATATCGACCTGGAAGTTTTTTTAAAAATCTCTCACAATATAACACAGTGGGAGATTCCTTGTTCACGGTTATTTTTAAAATACATAAAAAAATGGTCTGTTTAATTTAATCAGTCTGTTAATCAGATTTTCCTTGTATACTATTAAGACAAGTACTGAACATCATGTGCAGCGTAACATGCAAGTACGACCGATCCAAGAGCAATATTATCAATATTCATTCGAATACAACTCTTAATACAGTAACTTTAGGGATCTAAATCTGTGCGTTGAGTAAACATGTATGCAACCACCTCATTTCACATTAGCCTGTGAGATATTACACCAAACATGACGACAATAATAGGTTGTTTCCTTGCCATCGTACAGTCAACATCGCGTGAACTATTCACTACTATGCTGGTAGGTACAGTTGGCCAAAAAAGTTGTAGGTATATAAGTTTTTATGACACTTGCTGTGTGAATATACTCTACATTGCACGATTTATGCAAGAAAATACATATTATGTAAAATTAACAAAGGTAAGATTACAAAAACAAATTTTGTCCTTAACAATAATCCTAGCGATTCGTATAAATAAATAGCGAGGTTTATTTAATTTTTAGTTAAACTAGCAAAAATGAAAACAAGATTAAATGCAGTTTTGTTTCTTTTCGAAAATAAAGCAATGTCGCATTTCAGTAAAATGGAGAGGTAGTTCCCCTCCGGAGCCCATACATTTTTCACAGCCTGTATATAGATACCGTAATTCAACAAACGTATATCAGTTGAAACTTTGGTATTGGCAAGCTTTTTTTAATAAAAGTTATATGCACTTCGTGTTAGTATTAGAGTTACTGGGCATGTTCTCAGCGAGGGTCGGCGAGGTTCACTTGCGCTAAGCTAAGGTTAAACAATTTTTTAAAATGAAGAATCTTCAACATCAGCCCATATTTGTCCACTGTTGGATATCGCAGCATCCTATTGAACTCCGCTTTTATTTGTTTTCGAACTCTCGCATCCAGCCATCTCGTACTAATTTCGAGTCCACCTTGCCTGTTGGTGTCCTGTTTGTTATCACGGATTCAGTGACGTTGTCGTGTTTCGCTAAAATTTACGATCAAACTTATGATAGATTACGTAGAAGAAAAAAAAACAAAAATGCATTCTAAAACACACACTTCATAATAAATACACTTCACGCCTTTAATCCCTAAGAGGGGTAGGCAGAGGCACTTGCTAAAGCAAATACCCACGGTTCACCAAGCGTATTTAACCCAACGTGACAGGGGGTGAGCCCATCGCCGAAGATTCTAAAACACCTGCACAGTTAAGTAAGCGCAAGTACCTATACATACGTTAAATAAAAAAGTTCTCCTCCCAAAAGTACTCCGCGGCAGACCGTCACACGACATGCAACACAGACGAAAAAGTTTGAGACGATGTAATAAAAGTTTCACTTTAAAAATAAATAAAATAAAAAATAATAAAAATACACTTCACGCCTTTTAATCCCAAGGCAGAGGCACTTGCTAAAGCAAATGCCCACGGTTAAAAATAAATATAATATGTTTCTAAAGAACATGCTGTTTAATGAATGCTCAAGCTGCTCGTAATAACCCGTCGCGTGCTATATTCATTAATTTAAAAATGATACCACCATTAAATATTTTAAGAGCTTTTACTAAACAGCCTAGAGCAACTGGGCTAACTTAAGTGTATTAGTCTGGGCCGGAAGACGTGCAGCGATTTCTCTACTCTCTCTCATACACTCACACACGCACAAATGTACTTTACACATATTTCAAGCCCGCGGCTACGCATGCAGGCGAATAACGTAAGTAAATAAAATCACGCCACATCTCAAAAATCGTACGAGAATGGAACTTGCTCTAAAGGGGAAAGTCCTTTGGAACTAGTCCACGTTATTTGGTTTTCCTTAGATTGTTGGTATACGATTGGATAGGGAGAATATTATCAGTGTGTGTGCAAGCAATGTAATAATATATTTAGGAAAATCTGCTGCGCTGTTTTTGTTAAACAATCAATAGGTTAAAACATAAAACCAATTACTCTATATTGTTCACCGGGTATATAGGCGCGAATATAACCAAAGACAAACTCGAGGTTACCTTTGTTATTTTACTCTACATTTCGACGCAGTTGCATGCACGTATATAATGTCCGTGCGCTTTTCATTAAAAAATAATATAAAACCTATTAATCTGATAGAGCCGTGTGGTGACGGCGAATAGAAGTCATACACTTTTCCCATCGTGGGAGTCATGAGAGGTGACCGAGGGAACTCTCCAGAGAACGGGCAGCAGCCTTCGTTGCCATTGCCCCCCAAAGTCGTAATTTCCCCCCCAAAGGATTATGGAAACCGTTGGGGGAGACTCTCGTCCAGTGGACGTTATGTAGCTGTTGATGATGATGATTAATTTGAATTGCATCAATATCCGTATACAACCGGATGTGATACATTGTGGGTGTGTCAGTGTTGGTACACTTTTTGGTACGCTAGCGTTCAACTTACGTTTATGAAAGAATTTGTGTAGTTTGGTCATTGTATTGTAATTACACTACGTTGTACTCATATAAAACGTACATACGTTAAATAGTAGACATAATATCAGCATTGTTAAAAAAAAAGTTTTATTATTATTATATTAATATTTTTATTCGACAATAAAATCTTTACGAGCAAAATACATTTTAGGTATTCACTTTAATATTATCTTCTCGAACTTTTGTCATAGCGGTATCGGCAAATTTTCAAGTAAATTGAACAATTATTGAAATTTTTAACTTGAAATTGAAGTTTGATAAAGCGCGAGCAACAGGGTAAGCACAAAAATGGCGGGCCAATGTCCCGTGAAATAGCTTTAGCTATAAAAAAAATAAAGAAAGCTTGCTTATATGCAACGATAAAAATAATACAAAATAATTTCACCAGAATTTAACCAGCAGAAACCAACAGTCGTAAAACGCAGACATCCAAGACAAAGCTTTTTGCTAAGACTTCTCTCACAAATCTTGCAAGCCGGTGTTACGTATTGTGGTTGTTATTTCACGCCTTCTAATCCCAAATTGTGGTAGGCAGAGATAAGCACATGTCAACGGTTCACCAGGCGTATTTAACCCCAATCTTGTGGTATGTTGGTTTCATCACGAAGTTTTCCTTCACTGTATGAGTTTTGTATTGCGTACATAGACTCTGAAAATGAATACCATTGGTATAAGTCCAGTACAGCCGGGCTCGAACCTGAGACCTCACGATAACAAGTCAAGTATAGTATCCAACCACTGGACTACAGAGACGTTCTCATATGTATCTCGTTTAAATCCGTAACACGAATAATATGCCGCGTGCTATGGGCTTAATACGTGAACTGGCACTCAAACACATTCTTTCGGTTGCAAGTTAACTGAGAAAATAAAATAAACAAATATCCCATGCATTTCACGCACCGTCATCTGACCCCAAACAAGGATATTATTTACATAGTATGAAACAAAGTCGCCTCCCGCTGCCTGTCCCTATGTATGCTTGTATCTTTAAAACTACGCAAAGGATTTAGATGAGATGTTCTTTTGTAGATAGAGTGATATTAGAGGAAGGTGCATATAAACATGCATATAAACTGCGTTTGCCTGGTCAGCTATTTCTGTAATATATTTTATAATCACATAAATATATTAAATACGTACATAGGTAATTATGCAATAATACATTTTAATAATGTTTTTTCGCCGTAGGTCGTCAGAAACACTACACTTAGCGCGTTCGCTATTCAGAAGTGAAAATTAATAAAGTATGCCAGCCCTTTTGCACGGCAGCGAAGGGGTACTTCGTATTTATTGATGGTCGTAATTTATCAAACTGTCACCAGAAATTGAATGGAAGTCGATGGGGCGTTTTTGAAATATTCCTGCTTAACATTTGACAGAAAACACACTTTTTTTCAATCTGAAATGAGTTGAGGTCGAGATTTTGAAATGAGACATTGCTAAGGAATAAAAATTCGCTAGGTTGCATGGTTTTCAATTAGTCCCAAGCAGATATCTAATTTTGTAATTAAGTTATAGCTTATACTGAAGCAGCTACTCTAAGGATAAACCACGTAAAATATTTTTTTTGCACTTTATGAACCTACGGTACGGTAGGTATATGGTATTGAATAAGTCAAATAACGAAAGGGCTCGACATGGGTGATGTAAGGGGCAGGCTAAGCAGAGGTTGCCCCAAAAAGATATCATCAGCCACATATCGTCCACTGCTGGACGAGGGCCTCCCCCAATGATCCGTCATTTGGGGTGAAATAAATGCCAGTAATCGCCACGTTTGGCAGGCGGGTCAGCGATCGCAGTGGTGTTGTGGTTTAACTCACAGAGAGCGCTGCTGCCCGATCTCTGGAGAGCTCCCTCGGTCGCCTCTTACGACCCCCATGACGGGAAAAGTTGAGCTGGGGTGGTGACACATGTATTCTATTTGCCGTCACCACACGGCTAAGAAAGGATGTATTAATGTGGATGAATCGAAAGAATAAGGAGTAGTAGCAGGACCATTTCAAATGGAAATCTTTGCCCCTCTTGTAGACAGGCGAAAAGTGTTTAAATGCAAGTAATAGTGGTTCTTACATACAAATATTACGATTATTATTTAGAAATTCACCTTACACCGATTCATGTTACCTAAGAATTTTATTTAAATACAAAAGAGTCACTGGAAAATACGCCGGAGTATCTATGAAACAATGTAGGCACTGAGTAAAAAGAAATATTCAAAAGAATAATAAAGCTTCTATCGACAAAGAGGCATTTCTGACGACGGTAAGGTACTTCGCCGACATTTACAAAGCGTTCCTTTGTCGTCGGCACACACTTTTTAGCCAGTTTGTCTATCAGTGTATATTCTTCACGACCAACATGATAGAGGCTTGTCTAGGTTGTACATATGTATAAAATAATAAACATGACTTCAAGCAGTAAAATATTAAGACTTTTGTGGTTTTCTCATGAAGCACCATTTTAAAAAAAAAACAGTATTATCCCAATCGGTTCACCTAGTAAAAATTTTGAGGTAAAATACATCCGTCGAGTTGACAACCTCCTCCTTTTTTGAAGTCGGTTAAATAATAACCACCTTTCGAAATCATAATCTTTCATTCAAAGACCCAGTTATTTTTTTGTATGACAAATACATTCGCGGCCGACTTGAGGGCGTGTTGGGACAAATGGAGCGCGTAGGCTGATACGGTTGAATGAAATAGGCCTATCCTCGTACCAATACAAAATATTGTTTACCTACCGCCACCGCGGTAAACAATGTTTGTTTTTTTGTTTTATTCGCACGAAAAGAATCAGTGAATATTTATTTAACGATGCTATACACCTACGGGGAGATTTTTTTAATGTTTTACTAGTGAAAGTTGTTTTAAAAAACACGCTGTATCTAATGCAATGGTCTAAGTGTAAAGACGTTTAACCTCGAACCAGAGGTTCCGAGGTTCGTATCGCGCAGCTACGCTTTGTACAAATTGTGTCTCTAATTATCTCTACGAATATATGCGTACAAAAAAATTACAAAACCATATTTTAGTGAAAGGAGCTTGCATACCAAAAACTGTGTAAACTCGCGCTTTTTCAATAATTCTACCAGGAGAACAGCAAAACATCATCGATGAATATTCAATTTTCGCGAACCAAACGTTTGGCGTCTACTTTCATAAAGCGAAGTACCAGGATGGCAAGGAGTGCCGGAGTCTGTGTTTCCTGCGCAGTATTGTCTGGATCACCGGTAAATAGGTACCTAATAAACAAGACGTGAACTCTATCTTACACCATATCGCTGCGTTAGGTACAACACTTACATGACGATGGATTCCCTATTGAACATTCAATATCCACATGGGTAGGTACTTATCAATAACAGGACAAGGCGGTACTTGAAATACTCTTACGTAAAGTTCATAATATTTACTTACACTCTGTGTATGTATGCTGTGAATCTATAGGGCTGAAGGTTTATATCACACACACATACATACATTTCCTTAAAGGAGAGGAAAGTGGATGGAAGTTCTTGAGAAATGTTGACTTTGATTAAGGTGGACAAACGCAAGGGTATTTGTGTAAGTGGCCGCCCAGCGCCCAAGAGATGGGTTAGTGGAATGGATTTCTCTACATAACCTTCGAACAACTGAATCGAATTGGATAAATATTATTTTAACATGGTTCGGACAAGGTTTGTAAGAAGGAAACTTATAGAAAAAGAACCCGTGAAAACGGGCTTTTGGGTACAAAAGGCACAAAATAAAACTTCTCGGTAAATATTTTAAAAGTAAGTGTGTCTATCGTAGTTATTATACTAAGAATAAACTACAAGAACACCTCATCAGTGAAAATACAAAGACCGACTCGTTAACGCCAACTCGTCTGTCCTCTTCATAATTTTGCTTTTTGTAAACATTCCTCCATTCTCGTATCAGCACGTCGAGTTTAAGATCTCCATTTCAAACTCACCTTACAACACTTACTATTTCCCTTGCAACAAAGTCCAACATAAAATGGCAGTGTTACAATTTGAGCTGGCATCTGCTACAGCAACATTACGAGTGCGTAAAGATCATTTTGAAGTAATTACTGCCGCCAAGAAACGCGTTCTAGAAGAATTATGACGCAATTTTGTTAATGTTTAGTTGTACTGTTAGGGGATGAACGTAACATTCAAAGGGAGCGAGCCACGCGCGGCTTCTCATGGGATTACTAATACACTTAGCTGACCTCTATGGGCATAGTGCGTGATGTAGAGTGACAGATAATTTGCCATTGCCGCTTCAAGCGGATTTATAAGTTAGCGAAATAAGTGGAAATACTCAAAACGATCGGCTTATAGAACATCAATTTTGGGTCGAATACTCGATCCCTTGTCAAAGTTTTAGTTTTAATTTAGGTATGTTGTTCTAGTACTACGCGCAATAATTTCCTTAATAATAGCAGGAAAACACTGGAATGGGTCCCAGCGTTCGAATATTTGGCCATAAGCCTAGCTATTCTAAATTAAAATGTACTTGTTGAAGTTGTTATCCGGATTCTCATTCACTGGAAAAATGACAAATCATAATGCGAACAAAATACTTTCTCAAAAAATATAATAAATAAATTTCAGATTAACTATTCCGAAGATATACCTAATTTATTGGTAAGGGTGACTGTAAATAAAATAATGAATTTTAAAACATCCAGAATACTGACTTACCTTGTTAGAGGTACATAAAGGTCAGTGACCCAGCGTCAGTAAACAATAAACAAATAATTTGGAAAGGCCCTGTCAAAAAACACAATTTTGTGCGTGACAATTCCCATAAGTAGAAAGCGCGGGACAAGCTAGTTTGACACGTCATACAAAAACCTTTTTTTTCTGTAAAGAGTCATTTCACTGGCGAAATTATGAGTCCAGTGAAGCTCAAACCCGGTCAGGCAGCGTTGGCCGACGGGCTTTTTTTCATTAGTTCAAAAGTTCGCGCGATGGAAAACCTTTGTGATGAAAAATAAAACAACATTGCTGGCCGACTTTGTGTCCATTTAAACAACGCTATATGCAACATTTCTGTGCGGATTGAGTCGTACAATGTTCGAGTTACATATATAAGGAATATTGGGCTAAGTAAGTAACAATATTGACATCAAAGATATTCGGCATGAAAGGGTTATTAGGAAGAACTAGGTTTCACATCTCATAAAGTTCACATCATTAAGGGTCTAAACAATAACAATACCAGTCACAACTTAACTTGTTCGTTGTATGTCAAATACGGAATAACCAGTTCCAGTAGACAACACCTGTAATAAATTTTGTGTAAATATATATGCACGTTTATTGGTAAAAGTACGCATAGTTTGATAACACTTAAGAATCTAGGTGTTTCAAATAGATATATTCTATCGATATACTATTAGGTTGTAACAAGCTTTCAAAATTTGAATTAAATACTACAAGTTCTAAAATGTTGATCCACTAAAATCACCCAACATGTGTGTAAAAATTCCTTTTCGTTCAAACATTTGCTAAAGTAGAGCAAGTCCGCAGCGCAAGTTATTTCAGGAAATCGTTCATGATTTTCAGTAAGCCCCGACACAGAAATCTCCTGATTCATCTATATCAGGCACTGAAAGTTTACGGTTTTGTACCCGTAGGATTCCTGCGAATCTATGTCGGATCCGATAACGAATTGGATGCAGTTGTATTACCACTCCAACTGGTTAGGGACGGGATGCAGTGGTATTTTTTAACTTAATCGATGTTATTTAAAATTTTAAGTTTTTGATAGCATATACGTTTGTTCCAAACGTCAAATAGGTTTATTTTCCGTGGTAAATAATAGGAGTGGTTATATACGAAGGGAGAGTCGAAATTAGTTGCTGATAAATAGTATTAACAACCATCCCAGAGCACGAAAACAAAAGACATAAAAAATTTAAACTAAGCTGAGTATTGAGGGATAGCATACCAAGTATTAACTTGTGCCGATATTACAATATAAAACCGACGAATATGAGCCTCTAAGGCAAACCTCGCATATTTTCAATGGTAAACAAGTTGAACGTATTTTCCATAGCACGGAATGGTTGCATAACCTCAGTGACTCGTTCCGATGTGTCCCGTCGTCTTAGCCAAGGCCTTATTCATAGCTCAACCTATTCGCACGTCCTAACATGATACATCATTTTTATCGATATCAAAGTCTAATACTTCAATGTCCGTACTACAACACTAAAAGCGTTAGACGAAATAGGAACCGCTGTAGCCGTCTCACAGACATGTGTACCGTCTTGTGACAAGTGGCGCCGCCGCCACGCGGGCCGCTTGCCAACTTTATACTATAAGATGTTGCGCGATAACAACACTAGTCGATATGGCATCCGAGATATTTCTATTTACGGTTCTGCACTAGTATGCATCGGAATTAGACACCCCGTTTAAAATACGAATTTTATTTATTTATTTAAATTGCTTCGTGTTTACGTGTTCAGTTTGTAAAGAAACTGTAGGTAACAAAAGAAAGTTGGTAACCGCGATGGTCAAGGCACGTCTTGCCACTAGGGCAACGGTCGCGGGTTCGATTAACACCCCGGACTTAGAGTTGATCTGAGACATTTTGTTGTGTGCAACATTTGGGTCAGCAAGTCTTTTATATCCTGTCATATTTTTCTTAAATTAATGAAAATTTAATTACCTTTAGTATTTCCTCTATGTTTCCATCTTTCTGCGTTTCGAACTTACACTGACTACACTCTCCGATAAGTAAAAAGACAACTCTTACGGTAGTATTTAGTTAATTATTTTATTAACAAAAGGATTGACCTAAAAACTATAAACGGCGACAACGATCGGTAGAATAAGAACATTACTAGAGTAGTAATACAACGTTAATTATTTTCACGTCCACTCATATCCTTCAGTTACATAACGCCAATCATAATAATGCACCGCGAGAAGGAATGGATCGATGCGAAAATTGCCGTAGTTTTCTTATTGCTCGTTCCAAGCATACGTCATACTACGTGTAAACCACGAGGAATAGTCACTTTACACATATTATTGGTATGCAAAATGAGCAGTGAGCGTCTCTAAGGCCTTTGCCCATGACCTAAGAAACCTTTGTTCTGCTCTAAGCGTGTTTGTTTACAAAAGATAAACTATGATTAAGTGACAACTACTGAATACTTATTATTGATTCAGAATACTTGTCTAGGACTCGCTTCGTGCATTCTTCACAAATTTACTTCAATTTTAATTATTAATTAAGTCTTTAGCCATGCAGTGAAAGCGTTAAATAGCAGAGTTCAAACAAACATTTTAACTTAACTAGACAGCCTTTCAAGTGTATTTCGACGTTTGAGATTCACTCAGAAAATCAGTATAATTCGTAATTTTCACACCCGTCTCAAGAACACTTTTGAATTAGAAATGACGTACCTACTGACTTTCACACTACACGCACAACGAAACGAGACGAAAAAAGCCGTTAGTTAATAACCCTGTCACAATAAGTTTGTAATCTGAATATTATGCTTAGCCTTTTTTTTCAGCATGATCATAAATAACAAAAACTTGAATGTAGCAGCAAGCTTTTACTCTTTTGTGCTCGGTTTCAGGTTTTTTTTTTCGTGTGACCACGAGACAAAAATGGAGGTTGGTTTTCGTGTCGTAACAAAAGGTGGTGTACTAACATTGTTGCCGAGAAAAAGGTCCAGCGTTTTTTTTTTCACCAAAATTTACGTGTAAAGTCTTCAATTTAACCTGCAAAATGATGTTTTTTTTCTGAAGTCTAATTAGGGATGGACTTGGGAGGCTATTATTCCCGCTATGTTTGCCAATGAAAATTTTACTAGAAATATTAAAATGTTATCCGTGCTTCCTTTTTTTGTTTTAAACCTAGCAGAATTTTCACACTCCAACGTCTACAATGCTCGGCGTTTCTCTGAAGGATCGAATCAGAAATGAAGTGATCCGACAGAGAACCAAAGTCATCAACATAGCTCATCGTTTTAGCAAACTGAAGTGGCAGTAGGCCGGCCATATTAGCCGTAGAACCGATGACAGTTGGGGCAAACGAGTTCTCGGCTATAAACGATGTAGATGACCATACTCGAATCATAAGGAGAGGCCTCCTGGTCATGATGTTATGTAAGTGGACTATGACAAAATGATCCTGGAAACCACGTGCATTTAATGAAACGCAGACTGAAATGAATATCGACAACCACAGCCTGCTGTTTGTTAGTTGATCGGTCACAGCAAAATTGTTGTTTATTTTCAGTACACTGCTGTTTTTGTAAGATAAAATGTGAACGTATGTAAACAACAGCAGCGTTGCGACTTACTTGTCTGGTCGTGCAGTACAACCAGAAAATAAAGCTAGATAGCAGAAAATAAAATATATCATAGATCATGAATACTGTTCCGGTGTCGTACTGTAGCTGAGGAGATATATGGATGCAACATAACTTGCTTGGCAATCAAACAAAAACACGTAATAATAGCAATAAAGAACAACTACCTAAAGCCGCGCTGCTGTCTGTACCCGATTGCGGACTGGCTGGCCAAGTTTGCAGCGACTTTATTTCCGAGCCGCTGGCATATTAGCCGGCAGATACCGACTATCCGACAACCAGTCGGGGCGAGATGTACGTACGTACAGCCGACTCTAAAGTTTACACTAAGCAAGTGCGATGTCAAATCCCTTTAGACTGACACTGCTGGCGAGCGAGTTTACAGACATCCAACTTGATTTACTTACTTTGTTGCCGGCGTTCTGTGGCGCGACTTGAACTTTGCGGGTTAAAGTTGTACAGTGATCTATTAACCATCTCGTAATAATATAAAGTAAATACCAAACATCCGATTTTATTTGGACCATAAAGTGTTTAATAGTGCTTAGCTATTTAGATGCAGAGGTACTACATAAATTTAAAGAAAAAAGAACCGACTTCAACCAGCAAGATTTTACACATTTGTCGTTTTCTCATGGTTGCCATTGTCGGAACTGAACGAAATTCAAATGAGACCAAACGGTAAGCACCTGTGCTTTTAAATAAAAATAGAATTATCCAAATCGGTAAAGTTTTGATGAAACAAACAAAAAAAAGCCTCTTTTTATTTTACGTCTTCCTTCGATCTGGCGATTAACTTAATTTTTAATATGATTTCATGCCACACCTACAAGCCGAGCACGCGCGTTAAGAAAGACACGACATAGAACAAATGCGCGCTGTGATTGGCTGTTATGTCATGCTTCGTGCGACTCAGCTTGTTTCAACAAATCGCAGAGCATTTTATGTCCTCACTTCTTTCTTGGAGCGCTGTGCTAGGGGGGCAGTATTCTTTCTTTATACACGTTAAAGTGCTTGGTTTATCGCCATGTAGTTCCAGACCCTTAGGAGAATTGAACTACGGTATCACTTTGCTTGACGTACGAGGCGTCCTAAAACAGGTCATAGGTATCGAAGTGGGTTCCCGCACGTGAAAGAGGGTGAAAGAGAAGAAACTAGCCCTCCAGCAGCTTGCTTGGACAGCGGACAGGTGTTCATGAGGTTTGTGCCTCTTGTGACCAATAAAACGGTGCTTCGTTCATAGTTTCCATTGTGGCAACGTCCATTCGGTTTATTCTAAACGAATTCCAATAACAGATTAATCAATCAAGTGATTCGACTTGACTGGCGCTGGTTTACTTATTTCTACACAGTATAGGAGAGTGGTTCTCGTGAAATCCACATGAGACATATCAATTCAGAAATTAAGTGGAACCTGCGCCCTGCGTAGGTAATTTTTTCAGGTAAGGTTTGGCCAATCGGGTTTTTGGTAGACAAAACCTTTGTAAAGTAAAATAAATTAATCTTAGAAAATTCTATACCTAACACAGTTTGAATTTCCAAATGGACACCCCAATTAAGTTTGTAGATCTGTAATAAATTTCAAGTTCACTCAAATTGTTTGATCGATTGTCAAAATAATACTAAACGTATTTACGATAAAATCAAATAATAAATAACGAAGCTCAAGCCACTGCGCACTGTTTATTCATTGTTTCAATAACGTATTATCTACCATTAATTTGTTTGCAGTGAAAACAAATACTCTTCAATCATTGGAAATTCGATATATGATTTTTGAAACGAAAATGTTTTATCAAAATTTTATTGTATTTGAACGGAATACATTGAAACTTATTAAGCCTGACCAAATATTCCATTATTTTTTATTTTGATCTTATTGAAAATTCCAATAATATTTCTCGATTGGTAAAGTTATTTTCCATTTATAAAATTGTATTTTTTATCGAATTACGCACGTGTGTAGTGCAAAAATATTTCACATCAACTCTCCTTCTCCAGTTTCTGCACTGTCTTTGTTTTCTCATTAGAGTGTATCTTAAATAAGATAACCATAGTCAAGATTGTTTTTATTGTCACAATCTTCGTGAATCGTGGGCATTTGATTAGCCTACTACGCTTAATAATTAAAAGGTGTGAAGTATGTAAGATTGTTTCTAAAATTAAGCAAGACACTACGAAGGTCCTAAATAGGTATGATATATAGGCATATATGTATATAAGCGTATACATAGATTTTGATTCTTTAATTCCTTAGTTCATACGTAAAATGGTCCAGTTGGTCGAACCCTTGACTTGTAACCGGGAGGTCCCGGGTTCGAGTCCGGTTACTGGACGTGTACCAATGGGACTCTTTTTCAGAGCCTATGTACGCAACGCAACTCTCGTACGGTGAAGGACAACATCGTGATGAAACCCGCACACCACAAGGTGTGTGTACCCTATAACGGCGATGGGCTCACCCCCTGTCACGTTGGGTTAAATACGCTTGGTGAACCGTGGGTATTTGCTTTAGCAAGTGCCTCTGCCTACCCCTCTTTGGGATTAAAGGCGTGAAGTGTATTTCTTTTTTCATACGTAAAACCACTCACATCTGTGACCAGGTGTAGTTACAGTGGGAGTGTATAAGGGCCTCTCAGGTTCCAGACCAAATACAACTAGACTTGCAAGCCGAGTAGCTTTCGTTTGTCTCTTTTCTTGTATGGAATATGATGTACTTCTGGATCCAAACTGTGATTTTGGTAGGAAAAGTTACAGTATATTGCTACTTATACCCCGGTACACAGTAAGGGACAGAAACCAAAATATTATCTCTTACTCTTTCATTGTTCAACTGTTGGCTTGCGAGTCTTTTTTGTCTGAGGCCAGAGCGAGTTTAACTTATTGGAATTTTCCGTATTGTATTCTTACCAGTAAGTTCAATTCATAATATCTTTAATTCAATTCATCATTTGTAGTCATTACTCAAAATACGAGTAATAGTTTGGTGTACGGTGCATTTACGTTATTATGCAGTTGGACAAAAAATTATAATAAAGTTTAGTACATATTGGCCCACTTCGCTTTATGAAAAGTTTAAGTCGACCCGCCTATAATCTATTAGGATTTATTCGCATTTCATCTCTTTTTGTACATTTAAAACTTTTCTAAAATCCAATGTAATTTGCACAATATTCTAGACACACAGATTCTTCGAATTTCATACACTTTTACAAAGCTACTATGTAGGAGATAGTAGCCGTTTCTAACTTTAGGGGTTGGTATGGTTACCTAACCATACCAACCCCATTACCTTTCGCAAAAACGTTACTGCCGTACATTCCGTCATTATAGAATAGTGTGCAATAATTATTGATGCAGGGCCACTTCCAGTGTACGAAATACAAAGAACTTTATGAGTATCTAACACAGTGTGTAAGATGTCTCAAATTACATTAGATTTTAGAAAAGTATTATGTAAATGTGCGAAAGGACATTAAATGCGAATTGGTATCTTAGACCAAATATTATAAGAGGGGTCTACTGTTATTTACACCACTATATTTTTTGGTGGTACTAGTGATTCTAGAGATCATGGTAACTTATTTGTTATTGTCCTCATAAAATATTATCGTAAATTGTTCAAAATCTAGGGATTTTTTATTGTTTTACTTTTAGGTAACTTCTTAGCAACTTGACTAGGTAAGTACTTAACCGCAATTTAATATAAAAAATATGTAGTTGAAGTTTAATACTGCAAAAAAACAATATTTGATGTTGAAACACATGATTTATTGGTTGCCTATCCATGTAGCTTATAATCAGTTATAATTAACGGTGAGTACTGTTGAAATTCAGATTAAAAAGAGACATTATAATCCATGTATACAGGGTGAATCAAAGTCTACTGTTTCGGTAGACCCATGTAGAAATAGATATACGAGTGTGGGACACCCTTTTACTGGTTCCATACGAAGCCCATTTCAGCACGTGTCAATATCTCTGGACTCGATCAGCAGATCAGACGTTTTTTTCGACCGGGGTCATCGACATCTACTGCGATGGGCTCAGTATGAAACCAGCAGACTTTATCCTAAAGGGGTATCTCAGACAGATTATGTGTATATCCACTTCTACATGGTTGGTGGGAGAAGGATTGACAGGGCGTAGGATAGCGGGAGGGTGAACGCAACGTTCCTTCTACTTGACACCATCAAAATTACATCACTAGCATCAAGTTACAATATTTTCACGTACAAAACTTACACTTAATTATTATTTTTAGAGCTGTGCTATGTCTCTGTGTATATTTTAAAGTTTTCGTCAAATACGACTGGCCCAGTGGAATCTGATACGATTGGTGTCATTCTGGTGATGGCAAGTGCAAGAACGGGATGGAATATGTCGTGACGTGATACTTTTCCCCCGCCAACCCCTGAACCCCGAGGGCGCGATACACACGAGTTTGACACACTATTAGTAGACTCCCGTCTTGTACAAATACTTTTTAACTTCAATTTTGTTATGCTTTTGGATAGGCACATCATATTTATTAAAATGTGCATTGATACGGACTGCATACGGAGAATGATCCACCAGCAGGATATGCGACGTGAGGTGGATCTGGTGCCAAATTGTTCTTCCTGTAGAAGGTGTCGTGGAGTATACCGTAGCGTCCCCGACTGAGCTGGTGTGATCGTTTCTGTTGCCAACCGTAGTCAAAGTTTGTGGTAATGCGATAGTAATATCTGTGTGAAAGAAAAGACTATGGATTTTTGTGTTTATTTTTATAGTTGATAATAGGTTTACCCATGGCCTATGTTGTTCGACAACTCAAAAGCAAGGTGCTATCACAAGATAGGGAGTTACATATAAGACATTGATTGCTCCGAAGTCCATGTGTGTACTGACAGTGAATCGTATGTTCGATGTTCTCATGTCTATCAAGTAAAAATCATTATCATCATCAGCCCATACCTGTCCACTGCTGGACATAGGCCTCTCCAATTGCACGCCACTGTGATCTGTTTTCGGCTTCTGCCAGCCATCTTGCGTATATCATCAGTCCACCTTGCCTGAGGGCGTCCTACACTCCGATTGCCGAGACGCGGTCTCCACTCGAGAACTCGTTTTCCCCAACGGTCATCGGTTCTACGGCTAATATGGCCGGCCCACTGCCACTTCAGCATGTTAAAACGCTGAGCTATGTCGATGACTTTGGTTCTCTGTCGGATCACTTCATTCATCAAGTAAACTCGTAGTTAAATTGTTATCGTCGATCGTCTTAGACCATGAGTAGAATGACTATTATAATATAACACTAACTTTGTCTCACAGAGTATTTTAAAAACCGCGAGGTCGACTGTACCTTTTTCTTCTTCACGTGGAAAATAAGTTTTAATTTTTTTCCATTTTACGAAGTCTAAATAGTAAAATCATGTAGTATTTTGAAATAGAAATCGGTTCCAACTATTCCCATATTTTGTTTCTTATGTTGACGATCATAGTGGGTGTGATTTCGAACTAGGGCAGCCTCAGTGTAACCATTTCAATGATAATAATAATACCCTCTCTTTTCACTCTCTGTTTTCAATTTGTAGTGTGAAGTGTGTAATAAAGAGTATATTCATTCATTTGTTCACGCTGGGTTCCCCGTGGCGAAATGCGGGGGATACCATCCTTTGACTAATGGTACTGATACACATTTGTAGCATACTTGTAGAGCGATTCCCGTATTCATATTAAATTTGTTATGAGTGGGAGCTTTGAGATAATTTGCGGCTTCGGTGTCCTTACCGTAATAGCCCCCGAAGCATGCCACAAACTGTCATTAAAATAAATAAATACACTTCACGCCTTTTAATCCCAAAGCGGGGTAGGCAGAGGCACTTTCTAAAGCAAATGTCCACGATTCACCAAGCGTATTTAACTCAACGTGACAGAGGGTGAGCCCATCACCGTTATAGGGTTTACACACCTTGTGGTGTGCGGGTTTCATCGCGATGTTGTCCTTCACCGTACAAGCGTTGCGTTGCGTACATAGGCTCTGAAACAGAGTCCCATTGGTACACGTCCAGTTGCCGGACTCGAACCCAAGACCTCCCGGTTACAAGTATACAACCAACTGGACCACAGACACATTTTTGGATTAATATGCATTATTCCGAATACTTACTTAAAACGAATTGATACATACTTTTGTTCGGGTGACTTCTTATTACGGGCCTTCAAGTATTGTTTTGCAGCACTTCTATCTGGACGTCCATATAGTAGATTTAGAACTTGTGGCTCAATTGGCTTCATAAGACTATCGTCTTGGGCGTGCCAGACGAAGCGTGGAGGATCAGTCTTACACTCTGGGATCGGTTCATTTAATACCTGTAACATTAGTATGTTTCACAGTACCAGTAAAAAATTACTACTGTCTACTAAAATGTCTGTCTGTCTGTTTGTCCGCGAATCACGTCAAAACGGCTGGATAGATTTGGTTGATATTTGGCACGCAGATACCTTATACACTGGAATAACATTTAAGGCTAATTTTTATCCCGAAATGTATATTATATATTAGCAAAACAACGTTTGCTGGGTCAGCTAGTTAATACATAAACATAGACTAGATATCAATAAATTGCGAATGATAATTCATTCAGATTCCTTGCTCTGGATTCGACGAGGTAGTTAATTTAGAAAGAAATATATTTTTTAAGGAAAATGCATAAACTATTATACAAACAACTTACATCGAGGAGTTTCTGTGCAAGCCTGATAGTGTCATCAGTTCCACGTACTCGTCTCTCCTTTGCTGTTTGCAACACGTCCATTATGTTTCGTCGATACCAGTTCGTGATGCGACGCTGGGAACGGTTTATGGCATCCACTTGGTACTCATAAGACGGCATAATAATATTGTCTGTTGCAATTCATAGGTTTATATTGCAGTGAGGGTATTTGAATGAGTGATTCATAGGTTTCTTCACAACAACAGAGATTTTACAACATTTAACATAATTAGTATAAATAATAACGCCTAAAATACTTTCGTATATATATTTACGAAAGTGATGTCTTGATAGAAATTTTCATGTTTTCTTTTTGATTGAAAATTGGCACTGTCAATGTTCACATATTAAGTCATACAATTAAAAACAAAAAAACCGGGAAGGTACGGAGAGGAGATATAAAAGGAACGAGATTCTGTTTCCTTTTTCTTTCGTCTCCTCTTGTGTTCCCTTTGGATGTTTTATAGTTGTCGATGAATTCTGCCAGAACACTTAAGAGAGAGCTCTAGCGGGTATTTTGCCTATGCGTCCCAAAAGATGTGAGCAGTATTCCAGACATCGACAAGCTTTTGGTGAATGGTTCTTGGTAAAGTGTGAGCAAGTGTCCCGGTATGAAGTATACCTTTGAGGGGATGCTCATTGCTGGTAATTAGCATTTAAAACTACGAGTATGTGTAAGAGCCGTCGTTGAGCGCAGAGGACATGTCAATAGGGCTCTTTTTTGCCGAAAATGTCTGTGTCTTCGCTTTAATTAACTTGATCAAATTCTTCAAGAAATTCACTAACCAAGTCCAAATAAACAGCTGACAGTCCGAGAAACGGCAGCCTGTGAAGTAGACTATGTTGTTTAACTCTGTTAAAGGCCTTGGATGAAGATTAAAATGTCTTGGAAAACTCGTAGAGCCTCGTCATAATATGATATCCATTTCTAACCTTTAACCTACTAGTAGTGTCATAGGATATTTTATTTTCTCAAGACTCTACTAGTAGAGCCATGAGTAAAAGAACAATGGGGAATTTTCTTTGACGATTTTTTGACAGGTTTACGGGAGGAGAACTGTCATTACTGTCATACTTTCCGAAAATCTGTCAGTTCTCGGTAGATTCAAATTACTAATGGCACGATTATATCTAGGTTGGTACCTACCTACCTATCCTATCTTTCATTAATGAATCGCGATGTAAATTACTTGGTCAAGTCGTTATTGACACTTAAGATGTTATTGCGTATGTATTTAAACGTCAATAGTAATAAACGTCAGAATAAATACCTAGGTTTTTATTGCTTGAAATGAGCTAAATGGAAGTCGACGACGAAGATACGAATTATACTTCAGACAGCATAAAGATGGTATGGTAGTTATGCACTGTGATTACCCATATCATAAGTTCCGTGAATATAAAAATAATTCTAGTATTTGGCGATGTTCTGCCTACAAGAAATGCAAATGATCAAATATCAGAATAGGAATCAGTACCGGATAAAAGTTATTTTGTTATTATCCTTTTATCCTCACAAAGGTACCTATTTATTCGACTAATGTGATATATATATCCACTAATGATACTGCAAAACTTAGTAAAATGGTTGAGGTAGGTAGTTACTAGTGATAAGTGTATATAATGAACCCTTTGGTTGATTTAGGCAGGTACATGATAGATTGAGATAGATAGATAGAGTCATGAGTAATTAAGTGGATCACGGGTAATCTTTGTACGTGTGACCGTTGACACAAATGGATATAAGTTAGAGAAAGGTAGCTAGCTGCTATAAAAGGTACTGCATATATCAATACAAAGAAATTAGAAGACAGTCTACCTACTTTAAAGATCGAAATGTAATACTCTCCGAGCGCTTTTGACTTCGTGCATCGTGGAGAATGTTGATGTGCTATCCTTTTCACGTGGTAATTTCATTTACACGCAACAATTTGTGCTGATACTGTAACCGCGACATTGAAGATGATTTTCAGAAGAAAACACAGGGGGTGTTTCCTAAGTGCAGTCTCGGTTTTTAGGTGCTCAACAAAAGTCAACCTTTATGTGTGCAGAATAAAGGCCGTTTCAATGTTTAACAAATTATGACAGAAGCCATACTGATTTGTTACTTCCACACCACCAAATAGAGTATATTTTACATTAACAACCGGACAAAATAACCGAACTACTGAGACTTAGCGGTTTCCTCCTGCTCAAATATTTGCATTAAAAAGAGGTAGATTACAATTAATTAAAAAGCTGATTTACTATAAGTACTTTTAATTCATTATGTTAATTATATTATTACAATAAATCAATAATGGCAAAAAAAGTAAAAACATGTTCTCACAAAGAAAAAATATTGCGTCAAAATGAGCACTGGTACGGGCTGCATATAGAGAATTCCCCACCAGCTGGATAAGCGATGTGAGGTGGGTCTGGTGCCAAATTGTTCTTCCTGTAGAATGTGTCGCGGAGGATGCAGTAGCGTCCCCGACTGAGCTGATGTGAAAACTTCTGTTGCCATCCGTAGTTCATGTTTGTGGTTATGCGGAAGAAATACCTGTAAGAATTATTATTTTCTTAAACATTATAAACAAACGTTTGGTCGTCATTCCTTTACACCCTGACGTTAATCAGCAATGTGGTAGGTATATGGAGCACACCTATAAAAAAAATTAAAATAAATACACTTCACGCCTTGTAATCCCAAAGCGGGGTAGGCAGGGGCACTTGCTAAAGCAAATGCCCACGGTTCAGCAAGCGTATTAAACCCAACGTGACAGATTAAGATGGTTTGGGCACGTCATGAGGAGGGATGAAAACCATGTAACAAGGAAAGTGATGAGTATGGATATGGAAGGATACAAGGGAAGAGAGAGACCAAAGAAGGTATGGATGGACTGAGTGAAAAATGATATGTGCGTGAAAGGTCTAACTGCAGAGATGACGAATGATCGAGATGAATGACGAAAAGAAACGTGTTGCGCCGACCCCACCTAGTGTGGGATAAGGGCAGGAAAATGATGTTGATGACAGGGTGTGAGCCTATCGCCGTTATAGGGTTCACACACCTTGTGGTGTGCGGGTTTCATCACGATGTTGTCCTTCACCGTACGGGAATTGCGTTGCGTACATAGGCTCTGAAAAATAGTCCCATTGGTACACGTCCAGTAGCCGGACTCGAACCCGGACCTCCCGGTTACAAGTCAAGTATCCGACCAATTGGATCACAGACGCCCTTTTATCCCAACTGGCCATCCCAACCAGTTGGGATAGATGATTTTTTTTCATTATTTCCAATTTGACTAAAGTGCAGTTAAAGAAAAAAGTCTTACCTCGCTGGTGAGTGTCAATTCGAGACCAAACGTCATAGTAATAATAATTTGATGAACCTGGTCCGGCTTTAAGGTATGCACACCGCATAGTATGCATGTATTCTTACGATATTTTTCTATACCATAAGAGCTGTATAGTAAGTAGAGGTAAATGCCATGACGAAGGGACTAATTTGGTTAATAGTATTACATTTTGCCTTAAGGTTACGGCGCACACTTGACTCATACAGTTCGGGGTACAGAACCAATACATATTAAATACATTGAATTCGTGTTGTTACAAAATTCTTCAGCTTTAGGTCTAGAAATAAGTAAATGAAAAGTAATTTCGTCGAACTCGTAATTATTTGCTTGTAGACAAAATATAGGTATAAATAAATAACAAATAAAATATCGTTGTAGCGCGCATTATGGGAGGCCTATGTTCAGCAATGTATATCAGTAGGCTAACCATGAAGAAGGTGATGATGATTAGAAAACGTCTTAGGATTAAGTTAGCCTTTGTACAAATCTGTGCAATATAGTGTCTGAATAAATAAATTAAAATCTGATATCGTACTTGTTTTCAGGCGATTTGCGATTCCGAGCGGTTAAGTATTGTTGTGCAGCTCCTTTATCTGGACATCCGTACAATAAATTAAGAACTTCCGGCTCGATTGGCTTCATGAGACTATCATCTTCGGCATGCCATACGAAGCGTGGACGTTCACTTACTGGTTTTGGAACAGATTCATTTAATACCTGTAACAACATAGGTAACTATAATAATTATTATGATGATGCATATTTTTTATAGATAATTCGAGCTTGTCCTTGATGGTTTTTTATATTGTTACATTTGTGTGATGCACACATTATATGTATGCACTCATCACTAAAACATAATGACAAACCGGCGGTCATCGACCTAGGTCTGTCCTCTCGTTTGGATGGAAACACCTTTAACGAGTCTGAAATGTTGTTTGTGAAAAAGAAGTGTAGCTGGATGTGGACTGGTGTCCTTTGATTAAGGTTCGATTAAGAGTGCAGTGGATCTCTCTTTCAGATGCTGTACGTAACATTATAATTTTAGTATATGAACATTTTGAACTTGTCCTCCAGATCCTTTAGCAAGGTACATTACGCCACATATTGTGGATTTTACTTAAAAGTTGTCTATCTCCCTTTAGAACATCTAATGTACAACTTACATTGAGTAGTTTTTCGGCAAGCTTGATAGAGGTGTCAATTTCGCGTACTCGTTTCTCTTTAGCTGCGTGTAAAACCCCCATGATGTTATTTCGGTACCAGTTCGTGATTCGACGCTGGGAACGGTTAAACGCATCCACTTGTAACTCATAAGTCGCCATATTGCTGGTTGATATAGTGATTCATCAGTTAGTAATGTATTATAATTTTCAATAAGAGGTGAGAACTGAGAATTTAAAAGATGTATTATTAAGGATTAATTCAACGACGCAATTTTTGAGAAAGAAGAGTCTTTCTTGATTTGCGCTTACAATTTTATTCTGTTTGTTTTAATCTGTCATTTTGTGCACAAAAGTCATTCATTTATTTATAAAAAAAGGCTCAGGTTCTTGGTTCTATGACCCAAAATTCTGCTATAAGTTCACTGAAAAAAGAGACGACATCCGGGAGAGTAGACCCGGAGCGAACATGCAGGAATCGAATGTGTTTCACCTCCGACTTCCAGCAAGCGGATTCTGTGAGTCAGTGAAATTCGGATATTACAAGAAAAAATTTGCCGCAGATCAGATGACTAATTAAGTAATAAAAGCTTTTGCTACACAGCCGGCAGCGGCAGCAGCATTGAAGCAACGCGAAGTATCGAAATGGTCGTAAATGTGTTGAGAAAACTTTCAGACAGTACACACATATCAGGAGCGGATTTCCACCGCCTCATATTCCCCCTTCAAACTGGCATCCACGTTGGGTAACCGTCATCCGAAGCTCTGGCTACAGCTAGGAAACGTAGCGTCTCTTGACGATTACCAATGGCATTTCAATGTTGACTTAGTTTATGCAACACTGGCACTCTCAATGGTAATAAAGGTTTTTCTTTTGATGTTGATGTTGACGGCTAAGCGGCACCAGTTCTAGCTCACCACCAAAAGAAGACACGGTTAGGGGCATGGACGAAGAGATGTAAGCTATTCTAGGGAGAGTCGTAAGCACACGGAAACTGCAAGTTCACTAGAGCTCATAGGGTGACGATTCCGAGTTTGTTTTTGTGTGCTCCAGTCACAAATGTATGTCAGAGATACATACCTAGTTTTTCTGGAACGAACTGATTTACTATCTGTAAAACATTACAATAACGGCATCTAGCCAATCGTGCAAAAAATGACGTAGGTACCGAAGGACCATATTTTTTTATCGATTTTCATCGTTTCGTTATGTACGAGCTTACGTTGCTTCTACATGTGCGTACTTTGTTCTTTCTTATGACCTAGAGATGATATAGAGTATAGTCTCTAATAAAAAGTGATGTTATTGAAAAACTGCATTCTTTAGACAAATGATAGACAAAAACAAAAAACTCATCGTGATAGTCATAAAGTTACTACTCAAAGTAAAACACTAGGGTTTCAAAAGCTGGTCAAATATACGCTAAATACAGACAAACAGTTTCATCAACTGAGACTAGTTTACCTACGCCACTAGTTAGTCAAGGTTTTATTTTTTTTTAATCCTATGGTGAGTAGTTTATACAATTATTATATTTTGTTTGTCGGTTGCCTGGTTCCATACTGAAATTAATACTTAGTTTAAATTTGTACCAGCCATCCACAGTAGAGACATAGTTACTTCCCTCTCAGGAAACCGAGAACCCGTAACTTGATAACTTACCTTCATTGTGCTTCGTTCAATCCCAAAGGAGTGTACGTAATGATAAGAAGATACTTTTTAATCAAATATCGCTTCTCAAGAAACTGAAGGCATTTCGTCATCCCAAGAGATATCAAGTACAGGTGAAGGACACAACAAAGTATACAGTTTGGTCGTATCCTTGAGCTCAGATTATGTGTGTTTCCTTACATTGTTTAGTCGATGTACAGTAGTAAGATGTAGTTGTACTTGGCCGCTCCTATACGAGACTAGAGGGGAATCATAGGTCGTCCTCCAGCCTTTTCAATAAACCACGTACGTGCTTGCAATAAAATATTGGTTTCAGCAGATCTACTCCGGTAAAATTTACATTTATGTAAACCAAAACTCGATTTGAGTAGATTTTGTTCAAACAAATAGCAATTGAATGTGGAATGCGAAATACTCGCGCGGTCGGGGAAATTTCGGCGCACAGAGTCGTTCATTAAAGCTTTCTAAATTCTTTCATTTTTGTTACGAAATCCCGTATTTTATACTACAGATATCTCTGCTCAAGTAACGTCTTTTTCCTCTAATCGTATTTGTGTAAAAGAGACAAAATAATACAAACCTATATCGACCTCAAGTGTAACCATTAAAAAAACCAAACAGCATGAATATGAGGTACTGTCAAAGTAAGTATTCAAAATAGCCACATATGTTCCCTCTTTAACTTCAATCACTATCATCAGCCACATGACGTCCACTGTTGGACGCGGGTCTCCCCCAATGATGTCTATGATAATTTGGGGGTAAATGACAATAATCGCCACGCTTGGCAGGCGGGTTGGCGATGGAAGTGGTGTTGTGGTTTAAATCACAGAGATCGCTGCTCGTCCTGTGGAAAAATCGCCGCTTTAAAGTTGGGCTGGGGTGGTGGACACAGGTATTCTATTTACCGTCACCACACTTACACGTAACTTGGATTCAGAAGTTATCATAATAAAACAATAAATGTACTAAAGATTTCATTAAAATACTATACCAAGATCTTTCCCTTCAGGTATCATTGTTTCACCTCAGAATAAAACTAAAACAGTAAATTAAATTCAGCAACACTTGATAATTTTATTACGCTAGACCCCCGGTTACTTCCACGGCATTAAGTAAAAGTATTCAACCTAACACTCGGTTGAGAAAGATTTATTGTGCCAAGAGAAGAAAATAAAACATGTTTTAAGTGCAGCAAAGTTGTAATAAATAGCCAAGATTAAATTGACTGTGAAGGGACTACGGCCTCGGTGTGAGCCTGAGAGGTTTGCTGGAATAACTCTCACATAGCCAGACCTTGCCATGTGTGGTGAGCCATTAATAATGGATATATCGTTGAATGAACTATTTATATGTATTTCAGTAGGCGTGAATTCTCGGAATCTTAGCGCACAAAATTATTGCGTCACGGTCAGGGTAAAACTTTGAAACGTACACTCGTGAAAGGGTTTTTACCGTTAGAATTACAAAATGGTCACTGCTTGTTAGTTCTAAGGGCAGGTAAGGTTCAGTGCCCTAAAACGGGGTGGACGTTTCAAACTTTTTTAAATTTTCTGGGTAACGTTGATGCATATAATGTAATGAAAAAAATAATTCCTATTTTAATTGATAACATTTATTGAGGAATGGGTTTCACTGGCATGCAACTTAATATTGGTAATATCTTAAGTTTTTGTACATCTTGGTTCTGTTATTATATATTCTTCGTTTTATTTTATCGTTTCCCAATAATCGAGAAAACTTGACTATCAGGGAACAAGGGACATTTAAGTTGCTGTCATTTGCACAGACCAAATTATGTCGGAAAAAAATTCATCACCGATATCGAAATTAGCTGCGATAATTTCGGAATATAAATAGGAGACATTCACTGGATAATAGTGTCAACTTGAAACTAAAATCACAGCGGGTGCGCCGCGCAATCGATCCGGTAATATATCAAGTGATTCGCGTAACTCTGTGCCGCGGCGGCATAACCTGAATTTATTACCGATCCCGGGCGGAATGCCGCCGAAACTGCATGCAGCAACGATGCAGCTAACTAATGAGATTTCAACGAAGAAAAATTGCGTGCCCGCCGACTAACTGGCTGGTGAGACTGAAGAAAAAAGTTGTGTACATAATTTTTTAATATCGAATTAATTTCCCGAGTGGATCATTATTATTTGTGATTTCAGTGATATCGGTCACAAGGAGTTAGTGTAATGATTTGGTAAACTGAAAAAAAATTGTAATGCTATCAAAATAGTCAATTAATTACCATAAATTAGTCAATTTATTCAAAGTAAGCGTTTAAAATAAGCGTTTGTGGTCCAGTTGGTCCGACACTTGACTTGTAACCGGCAGGTCGCGGGTTCGAGTCCGGCTACTGGACGTGTACCAATGGGACTCTTTTTCAGAGCCTATGTACGCAACGCAACGCTCGTACGGTGAAGGAGAACATCGTGATGAAACCCGCACACCACAAGGTGTGTGAACCCTATAACGCCGATGGGCTCACCCCCTGTCACGTTGGGTTAAATACGCTTGGTGAACCGTGGGCATTTGCTTATTAAGTAAGTGCCTCTGCCTACCCCGCTTTGGGATTAAGAGGCATGAAGTGTATTATTTTTATTTTTTTGTTCAAAGTCTTTTTTTCGTTAACATGTTCATTCAATAAAAAATAACAAAACAACAGACATTCCAGTTTTCTTTACATCCAGATCTACGTAAACATTAACATTATTCCACAAAAGCAAAAATTAATGTTCATAAAATTTTCACAATTGTTCGAACTGTTCAGACCACCTACTTAGTTTCAGTTATTAATAGATCAACCGCCCACGAATACCCAAGAGACGTTGATTCCGACGATGACTTTCCAATTCAATTTCCGCGGACAAAATATTTACTCTCTAATAAATTAAAGCACTTTTCTATTTCCCAAGGCAAATTAATGCCACTTGTACATGACCACTTAGGTCTCCTTCCATTTAGTAGAAATGTGGGCTTGAAGAGGAAACAATAAATATTTATTGTACAGGTGGTTTATACCGCCCCAGGATATTGTGGGATAAATTGATTGTTCGGGGTCGGTTTTCCATTTAGATATGGAAATTTCCGGGATTGTGTACGAAAATCTTCGATTTGGCCGGCGGTTTTTTTTTTCCTTCTCTTCCTTCTATTTCGCAACAAATCACTAGCGCGGGCGTGACGCGACGACCATTGTATTGGGTACTGTGCAAGGATTTTCTCGAATCTCTGGTCTCGTTGTGGAGAACATGCCATATTCAATTTACTTATGTACGGGGTCAGCTTAGAAAGTGGTTTTGATGCTCACTAAAACATCAATAAGGTAGAGTCTTTATTTTGCTACATGTGAATAATTTTAGCCGTGTGGTGGCGGCGAATAGAATAATTGTGTCACCATCCCAGCCTAACTTTTCCCGTCGTGGGGGTTGTAGGAGGCGACCGAGGGAACTCTCCAGAGGACGGACAGCAGCGCTCTCTGAGTTAAACCACGACACCGCTACGATCGCCGATCCGCCAAGCCAAGCGTGGCGGTTATTGGCATTTCCCCCCAAATGGTCATGGGAATCATTGGGCGAGGCCCTCGTCCAGCAATGGACATCATGTGGTTGATGATAATGTTGATAAATCATTTTAAAGAGATTTTTTAAAGTTATACCCTCATTCTATCGGGTCTGCCATCATCAAACCCTTACTTCCTTATGAAGGGACCGCCTTTAAATATCTTCTTCCCAAGAAAACCGAAAAATAATCATTAAAATGCATTCATAAACGATGAAGCTATCGGCGAACAAAGATAAAAAATCCTTTTTTAATTAGCTTAAAATAACCCTGAATATCTAATGACAATCGTAAGAGGGGGGCGAGGAGGGGGCTAAACAAATAGTTGCATCTCACACGGCGACAAGTGCTTTTCCACTCCCCACACAATACCTAAGACGCGACATAGCGGTGGCGACCAGATTATACAGTAAAAATAATTTCCATTTTGCCACGGTTTCTTCGGAGTGGTAGACTAGAATTTCACCCTACGTTACGTAACACTTGCTAATTTAACAAAATAGATGTATATGAAGCAATCAATTACATATTTATTTGAAAATAAAAAAAAGCATTTCAGTGGCTTTTACAGTTTGATAGCAAAGAATTATAAAAGTGGTTTTATTTTGCCATTGATCAATTATTCACAGTATATAGTAATAAAACAAAAATAAAGTTGTCTCCTTTAAGTTTGGCTGACCGTACAAAGTTACATCTATACCTACAAGTACGCAATTTACTCCATACATTAAAAACCAAACAAACTCCTTTCACATCTAAAACCTCATAATTAACTTCCAACCGCCAAATGAATAAGAATTTCACATGTTTCAAATACTTTAACAGTTCCCTATGCAAATATATTCGCTTGCAACCACCAAAGGCAGTCTTCAAAACACATCTTAATGTATTCATTTGCAAGTTTATCAAATTAACCAAAACCCAATACATTTCCGCCAAGAAAGTTTCGCAAAGGAAATGGAAACGAATGGCACAACTTATTTCCTAATTAGAGTGCGACAAAGTTCAGCCTTCGCTGAAATGAGAGTTAAGCTAAACTTGTTTACCTACCCGCAGAGCGGTGTATGGGAAACTTTGGAAATAGAACGCCACTTGACACACGTGATTGCGTAGACATGGGACGCGGCGAGCTTTAATAGTGTCTGAAAAATGTGGACACAATTATTTCGTTTATTATTATTATTTCGTTCTGATGTGGTCGACCCTTTCTTTCCCCAGCTTTTCGTGGGACCAAAATGAACAGAGTAGCTCATTTCATTTGTAGCGGCGACGAGGCTCGCCACCCGTCACGTCAGGTCTCTCGGAGAGGCGAAAAGTGGACTGCGGAGGCTCGATTTGCCACGTTGAATGTTTGTGGAGGATGGGACAGTAAGATTGATGAAGTTTGCAAGGTGATGAATGATAAGAATATTGATTTAATGTGTGTGAATGAGACGAAGCGAAAGGGTATAGACAGTACCACGCATGGCACGTACTCTGCGTATTGGTCGGGAGTGCCGCATTGCCAGCGTGCATGCCAAGGCGTTGGTCTTGTCTTCTCAGAGCGAATGGCTGGTTGTTTGAAGAGCTACGAATGCGTGAACCCCAGACTCATATGGGCGAGACTCAAAGTTGGCATAAAGCACTTGTTCGTGTTGGGTGTATATGCACCGGACATGTCTAAGCCACTTAGAGAACGCGAAGAGTTCTGGGAGAATGTCAGGGGTGTGCTGTCAGAATGTAAGAGAAATGAGTTGATCATAGCGCTAGGGGATTTTAATGGAAAAGTGGGTATACAGCGTGATTTGTATGAAAGTGTTCTGGGCTTGTTTGGTGATGAAAGAGTGAACGAGAACGGTGAGAGCCTTCTCGAGATATGTATGGAGTGGGACCTTGCTGTGACAAACACCATGTTTGATCACAGGAAGATCCACACGTATACTTGGCAGCGGGGTGTAGATAGAAGTATGATTGACTTTGTGATTGTGGATGGACGACTGAAGCAGCATGTGCTTGACACTAGGGTTTATCGTGGTGCTAATGTTGGGACCGATCATTATTTGGTTGTCAGCCGAATTAGTGGTTTGTTCCGGGGTTGGCGTCATCGGGCTCCTGTTGTCAACACAGGCTTGCAAAGAATAAAAGTTGATCAACTCCGGAAGGATGACGTGAAAGAGAAGTATGAATCAATGCTGAAAGAAAAACTCAGTATAGTGAATGAAGAAATAAGAGAAGATGAGATAGATAATGTATGGAATGTTTTTAAAAATGGTATGGTTGAGATAGCCACTGAGGTATGCGGGGTGCGAAAGAGGAAGAATGTCTCCAGAGACTGTGAGCTCTGGTGGGATGAGGAAGTAAGCAAGGGTGTGAATGAAAAGAAAAAGGCATGGATGGATGTGTTGGCCATGAGAGCCCACACCCAAGCAATTAATGTGGATGAAAGTGAAAGGAAAATGTCTCAATATAAAGGCTTAAAGAAGAGAGTGAAAGAACTAATAGTACGTAAGAAGATTGAGTTAAAAGAGCGGAATGAAAAGAGGTTCTCTGACAACTTCCAAAATAATATTCGGCTATTTTGGAAACTAGTCCGGTCAGCCAGAAGTAAGTCAGAGAATCATAGCATGAAAGCAATTTAATATGGATGGCGAAGAGAATAAAAGTGAGATACATATGAATGAAATTTTCAAGGCTATGAAAGGAATGAAAAATGGAAAAGCGGCTGGGTATGATAGGATTTCGCTGGAGATGCTGAGGGCTGGTGGTGCGGTGGTGGCGAACCTGCTGTACCTTATTTTTAATGCATGTTGGCGATACGGCCGAGTACCAAGTGATTGGTGCAATGCCGTAATCGTTCCACTTTATAAGGGTAAGGGATCACAGCAGGATTGCAAACATTACCGAGGAATCAGCCTTCTCAGTATCGTCGGCAAAATGTATGCAAAAGTGTTGATCGAAAGGGTAATACGTGAGACTGATGAAAAAATCTGGGATGTACAAGCTGGTTTTAGGAAGGGAATGGGATGCACCGACCAAGTCTTCTCTTTGCGCCAGGTGACGGAGAAGTTTTTGGCTAAAAACCAAAAGGTTTTCTGCGCTTTCATGGACTTAGAGAAGGCTTATGATCGGGTACCCAGGAATGAGTTGTGGACCTTGCTGCTGTCCCGGTTCAGGTTGGACAGGACCTTGGTACGGGCTTTGAAATCACTTTATGATGATTCCAGTGCCTGTGTCAGGGTAAACGGGACCTACTCAGACTGGTTTGGCATCCATAGAGGTGTCAGACAGGGATGCGTAGCGTCTCCGTGGCTGTTCAATCTGTTCATGGACAGTTGTTTGGAAGATCTGAAAGGTCGTGATTGGGGTCTAGATATGGGTGGTTTAATCATCAAATGCCTTTTATATGCTGACGATCAAGTTCTTCTTGCACCGTCGGCGTATGAATTGCAGCAGATGATTAATTGTATGAATGAGTCATTGAAAAGGAAAGGAATGAAAGTGAATGCTAGTAAGACCAAAGTAATGGTAGTCGAAAATAATGAAAGGACAGTTTGTGAGTGCATGATTGACGGTGAGAAAGTTGAACAAGTGGATGAGTTTGTATATTTGGGATCTCTATTTACAAGTGATGGAAAGTTTGACAAAGATATTGAAAGAAGAGTGAGTGCGGGTAATAAGGTTAACGGTGCCCTTCGCAGTGTTATGGAGAGCCAATTCATGTCGAAAAAGGCAAGATTGGCTGTCCATGACGCTGTACTGGCACCTACCTTAATGTACGGGAGTGAAAGTTGGGTATGGCAGAAGAAGCATAAAAGTAAAGTCAATGCCGTAGAAATGCGGTCATTGCGGAGCATGAAAGGCGTGACATTGAATGACAGGATAAGGAATAGTGTGATAAGGGAAAGTTGCGGTTTGAAGGAAGACGTAGTGACCAAGATTGAAAAGGGCATGCTTCGGTGGTTTGGGCATATGGAGAGAATGGATGAAAGTCGATTGACGAAAGAGATTTATATGGGTGATGTAATGGGCCGGGTGAGTAGAGGTCGCCCCAGAAGGACATATAAGACCAGATTGGTGATGTCCTGGCCGAAGGTGGCGTGAAAAGTACTCGAAACCGGAGGTCATGTATGAAAAGATGTATGAATGTAGATGAAGCGAAAGGGGTATGTCAGGACCGTGACAAATGGAGATCTGTAGTCTCTGCCTACCCCTCTGGGAGACAGGCGTGAAGTGTATGTATGTATGTATGTATTTCGTGCGTCACTAAAACTTAAAGCTAGAGCCGTTATGAGTTTGGTGCAAAAGCCTCACAGCTTGGCCTTAAAGTATCGTATTCTAGACACTCTAAGACGGTGGCTTAGTCAATAAAAATGGGAATAAAGTTTTAAAAGAGAACGTAAAATAAAAATATTTAAAATAGCTTTTTTAAGGAAACGCGCACTGACACGATATTATAAGTTTAAAACGGGTATTATAGCGCGAAAATTAACGAAAGATAAGCATTCAGCTTACCTTCGTTGTTTGCCCGACGTTTTGAAACAGTTATATATGGTCGTGAGCGTGGTCGCGAGGTAAGCTGAATGCTTATCTTTAACAACGAAGGTAAACTGAATGCTTCATCATCATCATCAGCCCATCCTTGTCCACTGCTGGACATAGGCCTCTCTGAATGAACTGAATGCTTATCGATATTTAAAATAACATTTTGAAACAGTTACTATTGTAAAGAATTTAAATCCACTGGGCTTTCATTTTAAACTCATACTGTATAACTTTGAAGTTCAGTAATTCAGAAAGCAAAAGTTTCCCATCTAAGGTTAAATAATAATTACTCACCATAGTAAGTTTCCTGCTTCAATAGCTCAGTTATCAATCTATTTAATGGGAGGTTTCCTGATGACTTACTGCAGTACAAAAATAAATCCACTACCTAGACAAGGTGGTCAATTCATACTTTTTTTTCTTTTGACAATTCTAAAATGACTACCTCTTTAAGATCATGTCTTATCAGCGCTACTTGTGAGATGTTTTGGAACTACTTCTGACATATTATGGCATTAGCAGTATGTCCACTAACTAGACAAAGACAACCCCCAAAGCGCGCTACAACAACATGTTACACTGATATAAACAACAATAGTCAGTAAGAATCAGATACGAAAATATGATACGAAACATTCGTTATTCAAACATATAAGATTTTCGAGTGGTCGGTGAAAAATGGTTTATTAACTTCCACACATTCACAATAACATGAATGGCATATTGTGACAATAATGACAGAATGTTATTACGTACCTAGTAGTGGCGAAGCTACGGGGTAAGCCAGTAGTACAAGACAAGCCTATGTCAGGCACATTAGCAAATATTTTCAAGGAAATTAAGTAGCGTAGGGACTTATTATAAAAAGTAGTAGTAAGACAAATAAAATATCTAAATAAGCATTGGTTATTGGTTGGTGCCTATTTTTCACTACCGGCTTACCTCCTAGCTTCGCCACTAACCTAGTAACATTAAGTGGTTTAAGTTATGATTACATTGTAAAAGTATTTTTTTTATTTTAGTGATAGGTACTTACAGAAAGTATCCACAAAATTCATACACAACTTCTTGTACATCTATACGCAGCTGATATAATTATGAGAAATATTATTAAAAAGCGCGTCCATGATCCATAAGTTGTCACCGAGTAAGTATATTCGTAAAGTTACTGAATATCTTGGCGCCATTGTCTTTTCCGTGAACTCAAACAGCCAAGTGATGGATTGGAAATGGAACTTTTCGCTCGGCATTTGTTTCTTTTCAATCAATTTCGCCTCAACTGACTGATTTCAGCTGCGAAGTTTCAAAATGTGCTGTGAAGTGTTGGGGAGGATCGAATAGGAGTAAGCAAATAACGTGTACTTCACAGGTTATTTAATAAAGTGGCATTACTGGTTAACTATACGAAAGCTAAGCCAAGCCCAACTTATCTTATCAGTTGTTTATCAAGTAGATTTATATTAACTTTTGTATAATAAGATATTATTGTGCTTTAAGGAAGTGGTAAGGTTATGGTAATCAACCAGGTGCACCTATTCAACACATAATAGGTAAAGTGACTTAGTACCAATTTCTTTAAATACACACAGCAACTTGCAAAATACTCTTATGCAATAAAATCATTTATGTCCTCTTTAATAATTTACCTACACCTTTTGCCCTCTTTACTAGTTTTAAAGCCCATTCGATATTTATTAGCACTTGTATTACGGAACGAATGGTTACACGGCCGTATTTATTTTTCTATGGTACCTATCTACCTACCTTGAATTCAGAACTCTTCTTTCTTCTACGTTTCTCAGGTGGCTGACAATTAAAACTAACTGGTTGTATACTTCGTACAGGCCGAAAACAAACCACCTTTAACATTTAATTTCTTTTTCTACCCCAACTTGAATTTAGAACGCTTTTTCCTTCGTCATTCCTTAGGTTTGTGACATCAATCAACTCTGGTCGTATACTTCGTGGAGTCCGTAAACATACCATCTTTAACCTTTACTTTCCTATTCTATTCCCACTAATTGGTACCTACAAAAGGTTCTTCAGTAAATGGCATTTCGACGCTCTTTAGTGGGAATGAGGAAATAATTAAAAGGAGGGCCTCGCCGTAATTATTCTTGTGAACCATCTATAATTCAGAAAGTGCTCATAAGACTTGTTTCAAACAGTGGAGTTTTACTAAATCATATTATACTTAGTTATGTACACGTAGGACATCTGAGCCTTTTTCGACACATCTTACTTGGTCATTATATCATTTGTTTTTGTATTCCTTACTTAAGTAGATATTATTACAATAGACACTCAATTATTTGAAAGAAGATGTAGTGACCAAGATTGAAAATCGAATGCTTCGGTGATTTACATACTTAAGGGGCTGGTTGCCCCATCGACCAGGGGCCCAAGTCTGTAAGAAATCAACAGTCTAGTGTGTTGTTGCCGCTTCTCTGTGGTGAAAAATTACACATTTTCTTAATCTCTACCGGTAGAGATTAAGAAATGTGATTCGGTAGACAAGCTATAGTCACCTGACAGCAAAACGACAGCTCCTGTGGCTGTCGTTTGGGCTGTATTCTGTAACTCTATGTCGTGACAGTAGCATCACCTTTTGGTATTCTGTAAAACTTTTTACAGATGTGACAAGCAGAAAACGATGATAAAGTTCTCTGAACCGGATACCATGAAAAAAAATTATGAATGTAGATGAAGCGAAAGATGTATTGTCAGGACCATGACAAATGGAGCGAACCTCTGACAACCCCTTTGGGAGACAGGCAGTGTATATGTATGTACCTATACGCATAACACACCTTAAAAGAAACTTATTCGAACGTATATAATGACCACTCAATTAGGATAAATAATTTGAGGTCTGTATTATGGTTATTTTAGTATGGGAATAACACTAGATATATTTCCAATTTTCCCACGGTAACGGGATTAACTGCGTTTAATACCGCCGGGGCCATATACACACATCGAAAGTGTCTAGAGATCAAGAACATTATTAGCTCTAAAAAAATCTAATTTATTTAAATCAAATCTAATCTTCTGAATTAGTCTCCTACCTAATTCCCCATGCCTGTATCAATGACTTATCACCACATTTTGAATAAATTATGAATGAATTCAGTATTTGTAAAATATATTCTTGATTGCAATCTTCTAAAATGTACTTGATCCCTAGACACTTTTGATGTGTGTATTTCCTAATATTTATTAAACAGTCTAGTTGTCACGTAACACTACAGGTATATTATAATCCATAAATTGATCGTCTGTCCTTTTCTCACACCACTATCCTGGGAGTAATTCATAAATGAAATATGAACGTTAAGTGTCCTTACCAAATATGTCCCTTGTCAATGAATAATGTAGTGTTCAATATTGTTAGTGCTACGGCTTCGTGGTTAGAAACAATTCAATTCCAAAGCTAACATAATAAGGTAAATATCTGAAACTTGAATTCTGAGACATTATGTTGTAGGTATCAGAACAGTACCTACATCTATGGTGAAGTGAATTTGATTATTTCATCATCATCAGCCCACACTTGTCTACTGCTAGACAAAGGCCTCTCCAATTTCACGCCACTGCGATTTGGTTTCTGCCTTTTATTATTTACTAGCTTTAAGTTGATTATTACCATTCCATTCATTTTGTTGCTATTACATGTATCATACCTTTTTCAAGAATCACTTATCTACTAAAGAAAACCGCATCAAAGTCAGTTGCGTAATTAAAGATCTAAGCATACATAGGGACAAACAGCGGAATGCGACTTGTTTTATGCTGTGTATTGATAATTGTGACAACTATATCGACGACTTATTCTAGTTATTCTACTCCCATGGGAATTGTTGATTAAATATAGCTTAAGTCTCTATGTCGTCTTATATTATGTTCTTCTATGTTATGAAGTTGCCTTTTAGAGAAAAGTTTAGTATTAAGTACATCCTTTGTACTTTTAGTGTAAAAAGTAATCATTAATCAGAGCTTTTAGCAAATATGGGCCTGAAAATACGGTGAAATGATCCCAGTAAAGGAAGAAGGAAGTGTCATATTGGGTCCTAGGTAATATTAGGAATTTTTGCAATGCATTATTGCAAAGGTATTTGCGATAAAAAATAGCATGATCTTTCTAAAGTTAGTTATAAATCCATCACCACACAACTACACTACAGTTGCGACAAAAGCTTTTCGGTTAATAAAGGACACGTATACACACACACACATGGCCCATTTCATATAAGTATCACAAACTTTCACATTATTTATTAACTTTAACTACTCGTGGGAGTAAACCTTCCCACGAGGTAGCTGAATACCTTAGATAGAATTTTACTTGATGTGTTAGGAATATCATACCTTTACGCCTTACAATCCAATCCAATCCACGAGCATAAAAGTCATTTCTTTTCCAACCTACGCAACACGTTACAGTACAGCTGCCAAAACAAAGGATATTTCTCAAGTTTGCTTCATGGACTATCGGCAATTGGCTTATCCTTTGTCACATTGGTTAAAACGTGGGCGGCTTTCTCTATAAATAGAAGCCTGTGCCTACCCCGTTTGAGGTTGTTCTATTCTATTTCTAGGCATGATTGTAGGTATGTGATTAATTAGAGGGACATGCGTAGTTAAGAAGCTCGAGTGTCCATCGAAGTCGTCGAGTCGTCTCTCTGACTTATGACGAGTTCTGAGTTCGACATTGTTTTTGCGAAATGTGTTATTAGCAATGTTATCTTAGTAATTCTCTTTTTGCGAAGTGAAGATACTTTTAGATCTATATCGTTATAAAGAAGATCTTATTCCAAAGCGACTGTAAATACCATAACGGGCACGTGCATAGAAAGCGTCCCACGGCTGCAGCTTTTTTTTTAAACACAATGAACAAGCGTATGACCACCATCCTGCCTGATGTTAAGCAGCGATGTGGTCTACGATGGAGCACACTTGTTCATTAGGTACCTATTCATCTGCGACTTGAAGACCTTCAAACTGTACTGCGCAGGAAACATAGACTCCGGCAAGTAATTCCACAGCTGCACGACTGATTTGCATTATTCTCTTGGAAAGAAACCGAACAACGCGTATAATACCTACTTTATACCAATATAAGCCTCACCAGCAAAGCGCTCCAAGAAAGAAATGAAAAGACATAGCAGGCACTGTGATTGGTTGAAACAAGCTAAGTCCCACGATATGTGACGTAGACGCTAACGCGCTTGCTAGAGCTGCAGGTAATCCTGCTAACGATTCTCGACGTGCAACGCACCTAGTTTTTGTGATACGAGTGGCACTTCTCTAACCACCCCAGCCCATGAAGAAAACGTACCAGCAACAAACCCATCGTGCTCTTACCGTTCTCCAGTAGGGATTGTGCCTTTTGTATCTGTCCACTTCTTAGCGCTCCGGGAAGAAGTCCGGTAGGTATCTCCACTATCTCCAGGAACAAAATTACTATCTCAACGGAAGTCTGGATTAAATACATAATATTATGGACTTCACCCACGGTGTATAGTTATCCTTGCCATATCCTTAATAGAATAACACGCGTGACTCATAGACACGAACTTACAAGCATGATAATTATCTTATCAAGCTCTCGGGACTGTTTATGTCCCATGCAGCGCAAGTACGGACACCAAATAGCAAAATTGTAGTACTAGCACGGACACCAACCAACAAAATAGAGTAAGTAATACGACTAATGTACGTGACTCCGATAAAACAAGGTCAGATATTTTATTGTCCCGGACAACTTTCATAACATGGAACTGGGACGGGTGTGAGTCGGTTTACAAAGTAGTATATGATATTGCTAGTATGCTGCCCGTGACTTAGTTCACGACTATAATATGATTCAATAAAACTGTTGGCGCTACGTGTAACGGAGCATTTACAGTTTTTTCAAATATTCATTATTTTCCAAACCGTTTATAATATTTGTAATTATAAAAAAACGAATTAGACACTCAATCTTCATCACAAGCCATTTATTCCTACCGCTTTACAATTATTTTGTGCACATGTTACGTATCCATACCATGTGATCTTATGACGTCACTCAGACCCTAACTTAAAACTTAATGTTATGAAATGTATATTTTTTTACTTCCAGTACGCAATAAAACTTTTTGAACAAATTTATAACTTCATTTTAAAATGTCACATTACCATAAAGGAGGAAGTGGGGAGCTTACGAAGCTTAATATTCTCAGACCCCAATCGAAGGAACAAGAGTGACGAAGGTTAAGATTGTTCGGAAATAAGTGACAAGCTCACCCACCATCTATTTCTTGATCGGCTTCACCGCTCTTGCTAGAATTCTTTGTAGTTAAAAATCTTTAAAAAATCTGTTTTTTTTCGACACTGTCTTTTAACTAGATATAAATCAGAATATAGTAAATGCTATAGTTATTCGCACTTTAAGGTTAAATAATTTGCCAATATTTTAAACCTAAATGGAGCACTAGGTTGTCAGAGCCCATTTTATTTGTTTATTTATTTAATACTTTATTGCACAAAAGTAGGGTGGACTTAATACTAAAGTATTCTCCTATATGATGAAATAATTAAAATAAGAACCGTGGGTATTTGGCTTTAGCAAGTGCCTCTGCCTACCCCTCTTTGGGATTAAAGGCGTGAAATGTATTTTTTAATTATTTTAAATAAAATAAAAATGCGGGCTAATGTGCACGTTCTTCTGTATTTGCTGCTTCATCTTAATTGTTACATGTTTAGTTTTGTAGGTACTGTACTGTGCACTTGTTTTTTAGAAAGAAAAATTTATCTTCACATAGCGGGAAAAAGCGGAACAATGAAAAAAGTTTTTTTTTATTGTATACATGAAATACTGTTTGATTGATTGCTGAGTTTTAATGGTACAAAGTAGGCTTGGATCATAAAGGCTAAACCGTAACAATAGTTCTTGTTTCTGAGACTCAGAGATAATGTGGCCAGTTAAACTGGAAAAAATACGCGTGGTAAAAAATTTCTCCTACATCGTCACGATATGCGGGATATATCAGTTCATATCATATCCAGTAAGCAATTAGTATGTATAACCAGAAATTAAACACATGGCTTTGATGTCTGGATCTCTATAATAACTAATCATAATCCCTATTCACAAGATAATAGTCTCATCTTGACCTATTAGGATAAAGCTGAAATGTAATTAATATGGGATCATACCTAGATTTGGTAACTGTTTTTAGTAATAAGACAGAGGGCTTCGAGGAAAACTATTAATTAGCGCTGTAAATGTGCGTCCTAAGAAATACAGTACGTAGACCCGGTTGGACGCCTGGCCAGTTCCGGGCCAGTTCAGTCCAGGTCAGTTACGTCGAAAAACCGTCTTCGTGGGAAATACCCCTAAAGGTACGAATTCTAAAGCAAACTTTGGCTTTGCTTCGTCAAAATAGTCTGATTTTTTTTGTCAAATTCCATTCGTAACTGACAATTCTAAGCAAGACCTTGACAAAGCAAAGCTTGAATACACTTTATAAATCTCACCTTAAGATGGTTGAAGAAATATCAAAGAACCTCTTAAAGGAATAATAATGCAATTGCTCAGCCACAGTCCGCTGGTACTGTAACATAATTTAATCAAAGAAACTTTCATAGCTCAAATAACTGTTGCACAAAGCTTTAGCGTTGAGCGAACGCATTTCTCTGTAAGTCTTATTCAGCATCATTTCACTGCTAAACATTTCAAGGTAGAAAAAAGGAAGTTGAACGTTGCACATTCTTGAGTTCAACTATAAGTACGGCGGCATCAAGAAACTCAGCCCGAGAATGTGGAAAAGCATACATAAATTCACCTAAGTACGTACTATTACGCTGCTACGTTACGCGAAAGCATTTGTAAGCTGACTACTTAGAACCTAAGGCGAGTTTTTATCGTGCAAAAGCATACTTAACCTAATTCGTTGTCATACATTTTGCGTACAGTCAAAGAACTTGACTGGAAATGTAGGTAGGTATTAACGCGTATATATGGATAATTCTACCCTTCTTGCTTCCACTGTGACCCGTAACATAAACGGGAGCATTCAAAATGTACAGAGCTTAGCTTGGACCGCACGAAGTAATTTGAATAAAGATAGTATTTAAAATAAAAGGAAATTACATACTTACCAGCTGCTATAATAAATCGTATGAATAACTACAAAGGGAGTAAATTGTCGAAATGGGCATGTTGTTTGACATTACTAAAAAAAATATTTCTCATATTAGTGATATGATTTTTTATCAGGCTTTCCCTTATTGCATAAATAAGAATGTTGTCCATATAATTTGATCATCTCTAATACCTTCAAGATAATGTAATACCGGTTAAGTAATTTCAGAAACATTTTATTAGGACAGAACAGAGATGATTTACATATTCAAAAGACTGTGATACATATTTATATTACAGAGATTTTATGCCCTATTAATAATTATTATTGGCACAGTAATTATTAAACTACATAGTCAATAATGTCAATGGAAACGCGTAACTGACACACAGGTGCATTGAACCTCAATCACAGCTCGGGTATTAATCGGCTGATTGCCTGCCCTACGGTTCCTATTAAATAAACAAACATACGAAATGAAAAGTAAAGAAACATAATCCGTTTAATGAGAACTGGGACGTAATGTAATATTGACAAGTGCTCGGAGCTTGCGGAATATCTTTGACAGGTTCTATATATCCTGAAATTCACAACAATTAATGTTAATTAATTGCAATTGAATTAATTTTTCGATAACTGACGTTCATTGGGAACAAAATAATCAACTTTGTACATTGTAACAGCTTTAAACGTTTTTACTAGAGTGGTTTTACTAGAAACTTATTAACGGCTTATTGTGCCTCGGGGGATTACCCGCGTTTGAACCCGTATGAACATACGCGTACATCGAAATTGCGTGTGACACTAAAAAATAATATGACTTTTCACGAGATCCAAGATTTCTCCCTATAAACTTAGAAACTCAAAAACTTTAGGTATTTAGATTGACAATTATTTTCAGTTGCATCTCCGGTGGTGGCATTCTGACTTCTATTCCTTTATCCGGTCCTGCTTTACTTAGTTGCAGCTCTACTTCACCCTACTGTATGTACTTAAGAAGTTCAAGTGTCACTAAGAATATTTCCTTCTCTCATGTAATGTTATCCCCGAGGATCTTATGTCAGAGATTCAATATTGATAATGCGCCTCTGTCCAGACTCTAGCTGACGTCATTGACTATTACAGCCATTATAACGACAAAGCATCAAGTAATGTAATTCAATTAATGTACTTACCAAAAAAATATCCATCTTAGGGTATCAAACGGAAGACAAAATGTAATCAGCATTTGTTCTAAGACGCCGAGGGACAGGGTATTAAATATTTATTAAGCTCTTAACCTTGTTAGTTGCGGCCTTCATTATGATTGGTGTCAAGCGTCCATAAATTAAGGAGGGCTTCTCGTATAAGTATATTCCTGTTTTCCATTTCGTCTGATATTGTAGGCTACTACTTAATTATAACGTGTTTGTTCATTCCTAATGAATGAATATTATAGGTCTAGGATATGTTCATGTTAAATTACATTGCAGTTGTAATATCCAATATAATATTGCAAATTTAATTGGAATGAAGATATTGTCGTGCCCAAAAGCTCCTGAAGCGTGCATTTCATTAATTCTAAATAATATTTTTGGGGATATTATTTTTAGTAGGTTCAATATTGGGACGGGCTTATTGTGTACTTGCCTATTTGTGCACTGTGCTTATATTTATCAATAATGAAATAAAAATATCAAAAGGATTTACTAGCAAGATGCCTCTATTATTTTCTATCTCTATTGCACATAAAATCCAAATTGTATGTAAGTATATGTAGGGTATTATAAAAACATAAAAGTTATCCCTCAAGAAATAAATGCTGTGAAAACTATAACGTCGCAAAAAATCTACTTGACATTACGTGTTAAACGATACTATGGTACTACAGTGGATAAGAAAAGTGACCATGAATAATAAACACCATTTATATTTCATTTTAAAGTAATTGCTATAGATACTGCGTCTTATTCTTAGGTAATAAACTATTAACTTCAACATAAATGCTATTTCAAAAAAGAATCTTTATAACATCATGCTTCTAGTTGGTACCCCATAGTTTTTTGAACAGAGGCATAAATCTATCGTAATAAAGCCCAGAAATGGGTTTGAAGCCTCCCAAACTTGGGATGAAGTTTGCATTGTTGAACTTGAAGTTTTTCCAAGCATCATCATCAGAAGGCAATTGTTGTTTTGTGTTTATATTATTTGGGTTTTCAGTGGTAATGTAAAGTGTGTCGATACCTTCTATTTTGTAAACAGCTGTTGCATATTTACCTGGTGATGTTGTTGTTTGAGGTTCCACGTTAGGAGTAACAGATTCAGTACCTTCAGTTGTAATTATACTGTTATCGTTTATAACTTCCGGTGTTGTTTCTTCGCTTGTAGTTGTAAGATTAATTTCATCAATCGCAGAATTATTATACACTGGAGTTGCATAAGTATTATTCGCTTGTAAAGTTGTCACTGATATTGGAGATTTTGTAGTAGATTTATCATCAACTTCCGGAGCTTCCAACTGCCTTACATTAATTCTTGAAGGTTTCACTTGCAAGTCGTTATCTTCGTTTTTTAAAACTGTTGTTTTTGGACTTTCTGTTTTGGTTTGTTCACCATTTGCCTCAGTTTCTCCAAATCGTATATCTAGTTCGGGGTATGTTATGGATGTTGGCAATTTCGGTGGAGTCATTTTCTGAACGGTGTTTCCAACTTCTTGAAAACTTTCATGAGCAATGGCCTTTTGTAGAGTTACATACTGTTGTTGATTAATAGATGGTAACACGAATATTGGTGGCGGATAGTAAAATGGGGTTACTTGAAAAGCATACTCTTGACCAAATCGAAATCGTTGAGTATATCCTAGCAAACCAAACAGATGTTTACCC
Source organism: Conopomorpha cramerella (assembly GCA_012932125.1). Lineage (NCBI taxonomy): Eukaryota > Metazoa > Arthropoda > Insecta > Lepidoptera > Gracillariidae > Conopomorpha > Conopomorpha cramerella. The sequence goes on along the minus strand of SJJU01000476.1, from coordinate 5,782 downwards.
CGACGTTTGCTGTCTTCATTTCTTTCTTGAACTGCAAACGAATAAATATATCAATTCAATGTTGAAACAGAGACACGGCAAACAATATATCTGAGACCGTTTATTTGAAAAAGCACACACCAGCACAAACGATTTCCCAGAAAAGTAATACGACTAAGAGGCGTGCTAACAGAGACATTTTGCAAAATGAAATGAAAAGAACAGGGTCCCATATCTTTCCCGCTTCCATTGTCGATGGGTTTGTCATAGAATACGCAAAGTATAGAAATGACATTCGGTTTATTTTTTCAAAAATTCTCTCATTTATACGAAATTTTGTCGATGAATACAAAATGTATGCGACCACAAATTAGAGAATTTTATTTTATCTTAATCACGTATCACTAGGCAACAAGTGAAAGTCGTAATTTAAAAAAAACAGCAATTTTCTACATCCTAAAAGATCTAATACTTTAAGGTGTACTGTAAAAAGTGAAATCGAAAGTAAACACAACGTATGATATCTGGATGCGGGCACACACTCTAAATGGCATTTTTACGTCACTACACAATGAAATAAGAACCTTCATTTGTAAAGGGAAATACAGAACAAAAATATCAGTTTAAATTAGCCTTGTGGTAATAGGTATGTCAAAACATACTAGATTAATATACCTATTTATCTCTTGGGCAAGGAATTGAAGTCGTACGTTTCACTCTGTTTAATGTTGAGGGAATACATCACACCTATGGAATGCATAGCGAAACGATATATTTACTTGATGAGCAGTCTGTATTTGCTTAGGAAATTCCTTTGCCTATCTGGCTTTGGGATTAAAAGTGAATTGTATTTACCTAAAATCGACACGGTAAAACGGGGCTATGTAAAAAACAAGACGTTATTAGGAATTCTCGTATTCGTATTATTGAATCTATAGTAGAATAATAATAAAATGAACTTGTATTTTTATTAAATCTTCTCGTTTCAAACATTCCAGACCTCCACTTATACAAATAGCCCCCATTTTACGGAGATACTAGAATTATGTTTGAGGTATTTTTCATTTGCACAGAATATGTCCATTGACCGTTTTTCGTTTTCCACTAAACTCATGAAGCTCATCAATGGCAAGCGTTGCTACCTACCCCGCTTTCCAATTATCAGGCGTGAGTATTTTAAGAAAAGTATAATTTATTTGTTTTGTAATTATTAAGCAAAAATGTCTCTATTACACAAACACGAGAACGAGACAGACGTTACGTTTTTGATCTGTTTTAAGGGCATTATTTGAGTGCGGGACAAAGAATGCTTGACTGGCACTTGATATGAAAATAAAATCAACAAAATAAAACGAATACAAATGAACTTGTAACGATGTGATGGACGGGACTACTGGCGCAGATGACAGGTCAAAAGAAAACCATCATTGAAATAATTGACATGAGAGAAATAAAAGGAGAGAGAATCTTTTGTCACGATTTCAAACGGAAAATATTAATTTGCTCTTTGCGAAACTCCCCGAGGAGGCCGCTGTGATGAATGGTTTCGGATCTGATAATAATTTAGATGTTCCCGCCGAGTACACTTACGACGATATTTAAAAAAAATATTGTTAGTTCTGCTGAATTTCGTTTTATATTTCTCGTAATAATAAATTAAAATATTATCATATCTATGGGACAGCGGGAGATAATATGTAAATTAATAATAGTTAGTATTATAAAAAAATACACTTCAAGCCTTTGATCCCAAAGAGGGGTAGGCAGAGGCACTTGCTAAAGCGCAAATACCCACAGTCCAAGCGTATTTGATCCAAACGTGGCAGGGGGTGAGCCCATCGCCGTTATAGGATTCGTATTATTATAATAATAGTAATTATCTCGAAAGTTTGTTTGGATGTATGACTGTATGTTACTCTTTTTCTTTTATATTTATATTACTTGTGTGGATAAATTTATAAGTATATAGATAGATAGATACATAAAAAACGAAATAATTATTCTGCCAACTTATATGGAAACTGGATAAACAGCGTGTAACATTAATTCGTCAAAAAAACTTTCTCTCTTTCTCAAAATTATAAATGGAAAACATTACATTTTTTGGGTTTATGTTGTACCATAATAATAGGGCGCAAAGAAGTCCATCGTTTTAGAAATATTTAGATACTAGTCTCCTGTATTGGACAAGGTAGTTAAACTAAATACGCTATAGAAATAATGAGATATTCATTCGATTTTGGCTTCTATAATCTTAAAAGTAGGGTTGATTATACTACGTAATAATTCTATGTACATACATAAATGTAGTCAATATACAATTGAAATTGTCATAGTCACTTCTGCTAATTTCATAGTAGCACCAACTTCCCATACGTACCTATAGCTCGTCCAAAGGCAATTTCTCTAACAAGTCTACCCCACAATATTCAAATTAGTACCTCGTTCGGATAGTAGGGTATTACCATGTAATTTTCATACATATGTTTCATAGTCGCAATTGCTGAATTAGACTTCATCTCTTAGGACTCCTGTAGCCGATCGTAGTCTACTCGACCAGTATATTTAGAGCTTTTGGTGTAAGGATCTAGAATGACGTGCAAGTTGTTTTAGAGTGAATGTGTAAAGTTAATTTTGCTCGCGAGAGTGGTACTTCCCTAACTCGATAGCTGGTTCCTATTAGTTGGAAAAGGACTACTCTGTGCACATTTTGTGCAAACGTCCAACATAACACGGAGCTGTATCTGATGTAGAGCACAAACGTACTTATTTCCTACGTCTTTTTCATCTAGGTCACTTATAACCCTCTAAAAAAATTGGAATCAACCGTACATAATATGTTTTTGTTCAAGTTTGTCCGGGGATAATTATTCGTTTTGGAACTGATTTTGGTGATTTTTTTTGTTGGAATGAAGGTGTTTCAGAGGTTGTTCTAAGATAAGGAAATCGGGGTTGAAGATGTTAGACCAGATAAGTCGGCGACTAATACGGTTGTATGGTTGAAGTCAGTTCTTTTTTCTTTAAAGTTATATCTTGTATGAATAAAGGCACCACACTGTTTATTAGCCACTGATAAATGTTTTTGTAATTTTGGAGTAATGGTCCGATAACTTAATACTGAAACTACGCGAATGAAGTGGCAGGGCGTCTACTACTCTTGGTATAATAAAAAGTCATCATAATTATGTCTACCCAGTGACGTCCCCTACTGGATGTCTCCACGGCGCAGAAAGGCACAAGCAAAGCACGGTGGCCTTTAGGATGGCCTCTGTCCAGGACTGAATTAATATTCATACGTCAAATGGCAAAATAACATTTTTAAGTTGCCAATTTAATAAAAAAACACGCTCGTACACAGTATTTGCATGATTTTACCTGGTAACGAGCAAGCTCGAGTTTATCATTGTTATTATTCACAATGATATATATACCCGGTAGGTAATATTGAAATTTCCTGACTTAACATTCATAGGAAGGTTAGCCTCTTAGGCCAGCGCTACACAACACTTTCTTCGACACACAAATTAAGGCAACATAAGTTTTAAGTTTTATTATTATCACTTCGACGGGTGGTATGTGTCCTCGATAGTGCTAATGGACACTACGCCGAAGGCAGGGCGTCGGAGGATGGAACAGAGGCAGAGATCCGAGACGGAGTTGGGTTCGTTGTTGTTGTTGTTCGTTGCGTTTGACGTGCCTCTACCTCCCCATGCAATCTCGATCAGCTGTGTTTTTTGTATGAGTGGAGATATTTTTTTTCCATAAAGTGACACCTGCTGAAGTAGACTGGGCAAGGTTTACAAAAACAGTAGACTTCTGCTTAAAATAGTATCCCAGTCTCCTTTTGTATATTATTTGTACCCCGTGGTATTAATCATTATGATACGTGACCCTTTGACTCTGTTATTAAATGCCGACGCTGCGCGGGCGAGCTCTACGCCGCCGTCGGAGGTAGCCCCAACACCATCCTGGCGAGATTGTAGGACAGGTACGATTGCTATTACGTTCATCGGTGCATCACGTTACACTGCTCCAAGCAGGTACCTTTTGAATGTTTTATTAACCTTAGCTTTACACCTTGTATTACTTAATAAGTCATGGATCACTTGGTGTCAAATAAAAGTACCTATTGTTTTATTATTTATGTATTGTCTGGTAGAATTCATGGTTCTAGCCCGGTCCTTATAAACGTTCAGCATAGGGACATGGGTCCAACATAAAGAAGCCTTTTGAGACAATGTTCTAATCTAAGCGCTGATCAGGCGACACACTACCGTACATTGTACCCCACACAAAAAATAATGTACGTCAGTGCGCCGTCCCACAAGCCCTGAGGGAAAGGAGTACGTGGGTCTGACTGACACACACTGCGGCCACTTCACAACGATGACAGAACCGGCACCGACGCTATTGAAAAAATATGTGAACTAAAAATTGGGACTATGATGTAAAAGGACGGATTGGTCTTCTGGGATATATTGCGTGTAAAAGGACCCCGAGCAGTGGTCTTAGAAACGTTGTTGGGTTCGTCAATATGAACAACTTTTACTATGACGACAATGCGGGAAAAGAAAAAAATAACATGTTTCATCTCCATACAAAAGAAATAAGGCGGAAAATTCTCTATTTTGACGATCCCAACAACGTTTCTAAGACCTCTGCTTGGGGTCCTTTTATACGCAGAATAAGGTAACGGGACGTCTGCCTGCCAATAACTACCTTATACATTAACAAAGGGCAGATGTTGGCAAGTCACGCCCACTAAATGATTCCCCATAAGTCGGCACATGCCTTATTATTATTACTAGTAGGGCTCGCAAGAGTAGTAACAAAACGTGTCGGCATTTGGTCTATAATACGAAACACTATAACAAGTTGACTAGTTGGCAGAACACGACGCCTACTACTTACTGATATAGGTACCAAGCTTGTGTTCATCAAAGTGTTAAAGTTTGGCAAATACTGAAGTTTCACTGGAGGCGCATTTACTTTACCACGACGGAAGCCTGATAGACAAGTTGCTATACTAAGTATTGATAAAGGAATCTCTGTTTAAATGCGGTATTTGTAGTTGGTGTGATAGGTAATTTGTTTTTACTAAGTACTAGGTTGGTTTCCCAGTCATTATGATATCTTGAAAAAAACACGACGTGTTTTAATATTTAATGCGTATTTCATACGTATGTGTTTTTTTGGATTTTTGTGTGTTTTTTTTTAATATACTGTGTGATTCATGGGAAAAGTTTGTGTGTAATACATGCATAATACAGTACGGAAACACAAACAACTGTTGCGAAGCCGGTCGCTAGTCTTCAAATTACTATTTGTCATAATTGGTATACATATATTTTCATTCTCTTTCTAGTTATTGAGTGACCTCTGTTGGAGTCAGCGTAATGCTGAGCAGTGACTTAAAGCTATCAGATCCCAGATCTATCAGTGAAAACTGGGGTATCCCGCTGAGGTCCTTTTGTCTTTGATCCAACAAAGTAATTAAACAAAAGACGAGATAGAAGTAAAGGCCGATTTAGACGGCTCCATTTTCTTGCCCACAGTAAAATGGTAGCGATATATTTTTTGCGCCGTGTAAGCTATATTGTTATAGAACAGCAGTTATTTGCTTTTACTTTTCAAACTCGAAGGTACAAGAGAATGGAGTCTAAATGGGCCTTTGCAAACAGTCAGCCTTGCGATAGTTACAACAGCAAACCGTTTGGTTCGCGTAAATGGCAAATCCACCTGGTATGGATGACGTTTTGCCGTTCTTCTGGTTGTCCTATTGTAAAAACGCGATGGGGGTATT